>CAUZXS010005507.1:0-65000 GCA_963585895.1 Sepioteuthis lessoniana | reverse complement strand
AAAGTAGTTTCGAAGGCCATGATTTTGAGTTCAAGTCTCAAAGGTGGCTCCAAAGTTTAATGATGTTAAACTTAACAGATAATCCTTAATAGTCAAGATGTATGTGTGTTTGCATCTCTGATTATTCTGTGGATTAACACAGTTGTTTTGATAATGGTGTGAATAAACATCAAAATATGTTGGTTGGGTTGAGAATACGCTGCAAAAGGATAAAACCAGAGGTAGGATCCCAAAAATTTAAGAAAAGATTCTCTCACTCTAGGTTGTCTAAATTTCTGAGACGAAGCTTGATGATTTTTATCATTAAGGATTTTCGAACTATTGACTTCATCTTTATTGTTATTTCCACAACATTTCGTCCTTTATGTCCTCCGACCTTCTTCAAGTGTTTGTCGAATTCGGGAACCTACACGGAACTTCGAACTACGTCCTTCATTGAATCCAGGGGGGTCGCCGATTCTGATTCCGTTAGCCATAACCGGGTACAAGTGTTAAGCTTCTAAGGAGACAATCATCAGGAGGTTTCAGGTTCAATCCTGACTGCGGGCGAGTAACATTACAGGAATACTTAACACTGGGCGAGTTCTACCAAAAGAATGGATTTTTACTCCTAATAAATGTAGCAGAGTGAGTACTTTTTATATTAAAACCAAGCAAATTTAATTATGTGTTTAATGATTAAATTAATTTCATGTCCTTGTAATTCACAATACGTTAAAACAAAGTTACGACAGATGAATCTAGCGAAGTTGTTAAAAGCTAAAAACCTCATTAAAAAAAAAAAAAAAAAATTTAAAGAAATTTTCGATATGAATTCATGAAGGAATACTTTTATTGGCATAAAAAATAATTCTTACAATTCTAAAAATGTTTGTTTTTAGATTTGTTTTATTCGTAAAAATGTTTTTTCTTCATTACTTTAATTCAAAAAAATGAATAAACGTAAAAAATTCTCTCTTTATTTTACATATCTTCCTTGAATCGATAAATTGAATTATATCAGAACATTCTCTTCATTTTTCCTTGAGTTGTTAGAAAGATTCTTCATAATGTTGATTTTTGCTTACTATCTTAGATTTTTACAAAAATTTAAAATACTTTTGGTTTTAAAAATTCCTTTTTAGGTATATGAACAATATTTTCAACTGGAGAACATAAGGAGAGAATCATCAGTCTTTGACGAAAAAACAGGGATCAAAATGGCGCTTAGAATATGGAAAAACATCTTCATAATGGCGCTATCTCTAGAATTCTACCAAAGTGTCTCTTATATTCTTCATTAACCACCTTTAGAGAATCATCAATTTGGAGAATTCGACCAGAGAATCCTGCCTTTAAATGTGTTTTAAATCAAAGTATTACAAATAGCTTAGATTGCAAACAGTAGAAGAAAGTCCATGATATTGATTATCCGGAAGGGAAATAAAATTTCCTTTATAGAAATAACTGAAGTGTTGTTACGCAGCAAGAGACTCTTACATATATCGCTATCATAAAATCCCCTATCCAAAAATCAATCGGTATCTTGGAATTGAATTAGAATTTGCAATTCATATGATTTCGTAGATGTGGAAAGGAATTCAATTGGGAAATATAAGATTCGTAAATATGTAACTGATCAAAATACTCTTGGGATTCTGATGGAAAACATGAAGAAAACTGACATAGAACAACAGCAAACCAAAGTTCAAAATACCATTTCTATACCAAAATTGGTAATTTTATTTCTTCAGTTGGTGCAAGAATCAAACCAACCTTTTTATTCAATGAAATTTGTATATGAGCTGCTAATCTTAATGACACTGTATAAGTTTGATTATTAAACAGAAATGGTATTTTATTCATTGTTGAATAACTGTTCCCCTAAAGGGTACAGATTAAGAAACAGCAAAAATATAGTTCAACCAAACTATTCAACCGTTAAAAACTATTCTTATCAATATATATGAATCATTTCATTGAGCAACATTATAAAAAATTTTCTTATGTATATCAAAATAGATTTGAATTACAAGTACAGAAAGATGTCGTATCTTTATTTGTTGATGAAACTCACATGAAACCTGTTTTTATTAAAAGGGTGGCAATAATTATGGCTTATCTTACAATGGCAAGGAATCTGCGACAAGTACTTTTGCTTTTATGCTTAGGTGAGTATTCTCAATATAACGATGTTGTGCATTTTATGCCAAGTAAATGTCTTCAAGCTGATGATTTATTAGACATTAATAAACATATAATAATTGGCCTAGAGAAGATAGGCTTTCAAGTATAATCAATCTTAACAGATAGTAATGCTATAAATAAATAAAAAAGTTATATCTTTCTTTTGTAGACCACCAAAGCTTTCAATTGTATATCCACACCTCATTATGAAGTCCGAACCTATTTTCTTCCCATTTGATTAGATCCATATATCAAAATGCATTAGAAACAATTGGATTGGTCAAAAAGATACAAGTTAATGTATACTGTTCCCAAAAATTTGACATAATGTAAATTATGTATTTGAGAGTATCCAAAGTGCCACATATTGTACGTTGCAGAAACGCCATGTCCTGAAATCTCAGTCAGTTTTAGAATATTATTATTAACTGACCTCAAAATCACTTTCTCCCACAAATCATGAAAGGTGAAATGTTAATTTAGTTCTGCACTTTTTTTTTATTTGTACACAATTCAGGGATTACTGACCTTTGGAGAACAGAGATGTTTACCAAATTTTGCAAAATGTAGAATATATAAACCTATTTTATATTTGGTGAAAAATGCTGAATGTAAAATCATCATATGAAGGTTGTCTGCTGAGAAATAAATCCACTAAGAGTAAATGAATAAAAAATTGTATATCTCCATATTCTGTGACTGGTTAGCAATCCTGGGAGAAATGGCAAATTAACAAAGGAAACTTTCACTGCTTTATATCATACAACCTATGCATTTCCAGAACTGGCCAAATATTGAAAATGCCATTCATATTACCTGATAAATTTCAAACTGATCACCTTGAGACAAGGTTTGGTCAGTACAGACGATGGGTATGAGCATAATATCTCGGTACATTAAGTGTTTCAATGTGAAGAAAATCAGAATACTTTCAGTTTTATAATTGAGCTTATGTTATATTTTGACCTTCGACCCGGCCCAAAAATACTATTCCAATGTGATACACCGGAAGGAAGTGACACATTCCAATGGCCAGTAATCGAAAGAGATCGCGTGGGCGGATTAAGGCTTATGATATGGGACAAGGTGAAGGTCTCATTGTGCCATTACAGTCATGCACCGGAAGAGAGTAACCTCTGAACTGCATGACAGTTATTTCCGCTTGATGACGATTAAACGTTCGATTTCAAAGATCCAGTAGGCGATCGTGTGGGCGTTGAGTTATTATTTAACTCAGTTGAGTTTGGGTCCCAGAGCAGTTGCCAGCAGACTCCCAGAAGGTTAGAGACGAGATGCTGTAGGGAAGGCCACACCCGACCGAGGGGGACCTCAGAACCCCCCGATGCAGTTGCAAGCAGACTCCCAGAGGGTTAGAGACGAGATGTGGTAGGGAAGGCCACACCCGACCGATGGGGACCTCGGAACCCCCGATGCAGTTGCCAGCAGACTCCCAGAGGGTTAGAGACGAGATGTTGAAGGGAAGGCCACACCCGACCGACGGGGACCTCGGAACCCCCCGATGCAGTTGCCAGTATAATTCCAGACAGTAGAGACCAGATGTGGTAGGGAAGGCCACACCCGACCGAGGGGGCCCTCGGAAAACCCCCGATGGAGTGGACCCCAACATCAGGAGAAGAAGACACAACGTGACGGTCATAACAATGGGGTCAAAATATGAAGTTTACGTTCGGTCTCCAGCATCCTCTCGCATGCAACCCTTTCGAACCTTGCAATAAACTGAGAGGTAAATATATTTGAAAAGAAGTCTTCATGCGTCTTTATCATGCGTCGTTTATTCGTGCGTCTGTCGCTTATCATGCGTCTTTATTATTGAGTCGTTATGATACGGCAAATGACTATACAACACTTATCACCTTATCAAAAATAAATTAAAATTAATTTTGAAGAATTTATAAAAAGCAAACTCAGATGAAGTGGGAGAGTAGCAAAAGTTAAATGCGTATATATTTAAAACTGATGTTATAGACGATGATGTTAATAAATGCAGAGAAGTTCTTCCTGTTATTCTGTACGAAGCAGATAATTGCTATAATGTAATTTTTAAGAAAATTAAATGCAATATTTTCAAAAATGTAATATCCGGAGAAGATAAAGGGAATAAATACCGTAAATGAACTGTTATTTTCAAGACATATATGGTTGTTCTCTCTTATATCCTAATGATTCAACTAAAAATTTTATTTTATATAATTATGGAGTCATTCGTAAACTGAAAAAAAGATTTTTTTTCATACAGTAAATCATAGAAAATAAGCAATGTACCTCACATTGAATGTTTTGGCTTCTTTTTAATGTTGACACTTGAGATAATAGTCACAGTATAGAAAACGCAGAAATAATTTTTCACTGGAACTCTTGAAATGCTCTCTTAAATGATTTTTCTTCGAGGAAGAAAATTACAAGTTAAGCAAAAAAATAAAAAAAACGAAAAAAAAAACCCAAACAAACAAAAAAAGATTCCCCCCCCCCCCAAAAAAAACAAACCAAAACAACCCCCCTCATCGGAAACTTCCAACATTCAGTTATCTGTATTCATTCTATCTGTAATATATTTTTCTATGAGTATTATTTGATTTTTAAATCTATTTATAATTTGTATCTAATTTTTTTCCTTTTTTATTCATTTTATAGGTTTTTATTTATATTTATTTTTTCATTTATCATTTTTAAGTAATTTGGTTTGGTTTAGTTCTATGTCATATAAACCATTGTAGGTTATTTAATGCCAAATCAATTTTTATAGATATAAAAAGTAAAGTTGGCGACCATAGTCGAGGGTGACCCGAAGGCTCCCTTTTCGATAGCTACTACACCAAGGTGTAGGGGAGGGCACTACTCCTTCCCTCGATTGCTCCACTTTACCCTTGATCGATACCTTATAATGCTGAGTGTTAATCAAGGAGGCATCAAGTACCATTTTTTGAGTCTTTGGTATGACTCGACTTGGGATTGAATCCAGGTCTCCCGGGCCATTGGCGAACACTCTAACCGCCAGGCCAATGTCCGGTGAAGTATATCTTTATAGATATAAGTAGTTCTATTCCAAACAATTCAGTTTAGTGTAAGTACATAGTTTAGTTCTATTTGACCCATAGATTGGACCCTATCAGGTGCTACCGCTCCGGACCAGAGTGGACCTGGAAGCGATGGCTATAACGGGGTACTCCGCATTCCCCAAAGCTCCGGCATTACTGGAACCTCACCATCAGATTTTTTAGTGTTATATCCAAAATACTCGTTGGGGAAGTTTTACCCCTCTGCAGAGATGCAGTTAGTGTATTATGTAGCCCCAGCTGATTGGGTCAAAATTAATTTGTTTGTTAGTTCATTTATTAAATTATCATTTGTTTGTATCCCAATTTATGATTCAGTTGTTATTATACTAAAGTAAAATCACTTAATTAGTTCTTAATAACATTGGCACTTCACAGAATAATAATTAAAATGATAATAAAAGCATACGAATTAATATTATGCAGATTATAAGTTTTCAAAAAATTTGAAGCAATTAAAATAAAGAAGGAATTTTAATCTTTAAAACTTAATGAAACGTAACGTAACGTTGAGTATATTTACTTAAATCCAGCCATTAGCAAATTCAACTTTTTCTAATAAATTATCTTTAAATTGAATATTGAATAAAGTTCTGTATAAATTCCAAGCCTGTTTCTTTCATAATTTATTAAGTAATAATAAAAATTGTCGAAAATCTTTTCTTTACTTTGACTGAATTTTGGCTAGCATCACATTTGATAGGAAATAGATTTACCTTATTTGATATATATATATATATATATATATATATATATATATATATATATATATATATGCGTGTGTGTGTGTGTGTGTGTGTGTGTGTAGTGGATAGAGTGTTCGCCATTGGCTGGTAGACCCATGTTGAGTCATACCAAAGGGTAACTGGTGCTTGATACTTCCTTGCTTAACTCTGAGCATTATAACGTTCATATCAAGAGTAAAGTAAAGCAATCCAGGGAGGGATTCGGGCCCTCCTCTACACCTTAGTGTAGTAACGATTGAAAAGAGTGCCTTTGGGTATATATATATATATATATATATATATATATATATATATATATAAACTAGGAATAGCAATCCATGCGGAAATTGATGCTTTAACTTTATTCTTCAAGTTGAATATACGTGGTTTCCAGACCTTTTTGTAGAGGCGTTTAAAATTGTCATAGCCTCTTATAAAAATTCAGTATGTTATTGTTATACATCTTATGAGATTACTGATCAATTTTTATGATTTCTGGTTTAAATGAACTGCTACCACAGGAATTGGAATACACCCTACTAAAGCCGGATTGTCACAGCTGGTGAATTTCAAAAATGCAATCTGGACGTGAGGACACTTTAGAAGAACGATATGCAATAAAATTCTGTCTTAAACTTGAAAAAAAAAATGCCAGAGAAACGTATGGAATGCTTCAGACTGTTTTTCGAGCATCTTGCATGAATCGAGCATCAGTTTTTACATGGCATGAGAGATTCAAGGAAGGCAGGGAGTCTGTGAGGAATGATGAGAGGTGTGGGAAGAGTAAGGAAGCCAATACACCAGAGTTGATTGGTCAAAGGGTTATGATTAGGCTTAGGGTTATTATGTTGATGTTTTAAGGGAATTTAGGAAGAGATTCCGTCGGAAGAGGTCAGCACTCTTCAAATCGGCTCAGCGGCATTTCCACCAGGATAATACACCAGCCCACAACTCCATTCTTGTCACAGACTAATTGCCAAGATGGGCATCAAGACAGTTCCTCAGGCTCCCTATAGTCCAAGACTTGCTCCCTGTGACTTTTGGTTATTCCCTAAGCTCAGAGGCTGTTTTTATGAGACAATTGAAGAGATGAATGAGGCTGTGACGAACGTCATTGACAGGCTCCAAGAAGAGGACTTCCATGGGTCCTTCCAGAAGTTGTTGGAACGGTACAAGAAGTGCATTGCAGCCGGAGGAGATTACTTCGAAGGAGACTAGAGTTTCATGTGTGTACTCTCAATAAAAGTGCTCCTACGAAACAAGTCTGGAAACTTATCGTATGCACCTTGTATATATTTTAAATTGAACATTAACTTCCAAGAAAAGTATTTTCTCTTGTTTCATAATAGTCACCTAAAACATTAAGGCTGTCTTAGGTGACTATTAAGTTCGATATTTCCCTATTGAACCATAAATAACGAGTTGTAGAACCCGTTAGGACTTCATCGAAGGGTTAAAATGTATATATTACTTACAGATAGTCTAACTTTGTCATTCTTGAATTGTATTTCTTTCTTTTAGGACAGTTTAGATTCCTTAATTTGATTTTTCTTTTCAAAGTTGTCTTCTTTGACTTGTTAATTAATAGGAATAATAAGTAGTGAAAGAGAAATTCGTCAAAGTTTCGCTATTTTTCATTGTGATATTAGAAACAAAGATGACATCTGTCCATTACCTTATATTCCTTGGTTATATATATATATATATATATATATATATATATATATATATATATATATATATATATATATATATAAACTCGTACGTGTTTTTCATAAAAAAATAAATTATTTTGTTGTCATCTTAAGGGAATTGTGTCGATAATTCAGTCTTCAGTCTCCATCAAATTGGGTTTTAGAATGCGTCGTTTGTATCTCTTGTCGAGTGGTGGGGTGAGACAAACGTCTCCCCGAAAAGAAATATCGTAGGTTTTACACTATACAACATTTTATCATGAGATTCCATTTCTTGAGGTCTGGGGAGAGTAATGTACTACTTCATCGTGATCATTCTCACCCAGAAAGGTAGGACCTGTTCGAGTTCCATGTATGGGTCAAATATATGTGTTCGAAAATTATTCGTATTCATGTGGACCGTGAGAACAAAAATTACAATAAAGGCGATTCCCTAAACTATAAGTATAAAATCAATCAACGTTTGGTTTGGTTTTATGTCATATCGACTATTGCAGGTTATTTAATTCCAAATCCAATATATATATATATATATATATATTGTCATCCACAGACAGATCTGTTTCGTTCTATCAGAACTCATCAGTGTGGCTAGACAGTATCCCCCCGTAGCTGGGATCGAAACCCGGTTGATTGAAACACCAATCCAAGCTTCTAACCATTTAGCTACAAGGAGAAATTAGCTACGAAGTACATTTTTAAACGGTTATGAATCACAATTAGTATTGTTTACATACATCCGTTCAAACGGCCGCCGAGATCTCAATTCAAATACGAAGAGACTTGCAAAGGCGCTAATGGCAACACGAATACTTCTTCGCTAGAGAACTCAACCCTACGGGGGTAGGGGAGTATATTATTTTTCTGTTTCTACACCGTGAGCCCTTATGTCCGAATTTATCGCAGTTTTGACATTTTTGGTACGATAGGGACAGTCCTTGGCCCAATGTAAGTGTATATTTGTAAATGTACACGTGTAGTTTTATATAAACTAGTTTTTATAAACTACACGTGTACATTTACAAATATACACTTACATTGGGCCAAGGACTGTCCCTATCGTACCAAAAATGTCAAAACTGCGATAAATTCGGATATAAGGGCTCACGGTGTAGAAACAGAAAAATAATTAAAAAAAGAGTCAGACATACAAAAAGCGACGATGAGTCAGACAAAGTCGTTCGTAAATACATAACAGTCAAAATACTAAATACGTTGGTAAGATTTCAGTTAGACTCTGGCTCTGATCTATCAATAATAAACTTACAAACTTGGAGAAAATTAAATAGGCCAATAATAAAGATGACTAGCACGACGGCACGAACGGTAACAGGAGACAAAATAAAATTTGAAGGCGAAATAATTATCCCAGTATCATTAAATGGTATAACCAAAGAATTAAAAGTCTTCGTACTGAAGAACACAGAAAATTTGTTTGGGTCGGACTGGTTTCAGAAATTTAATCTCTGCGATCATCAAATTAATAGGTTTTGCCAAAAAGTAGAATGCATTACAACCGAAGCTGAAAAAATTAAGATGGAACTAAAAGGTAGTATTTTCAGCTGGTCTTGGCAAATGTACTAAAATTAAGGCAAAATTTGAACTGAAGGAAAATATACGCCCCAGTTTTAGAAAGAAGCGAAACGTACCGTTTGCCGCGACCGAAGAAATGAATAAAGAGCTAGACCGATTGGTGAATATGGGCATATTATCGAAAGTGGAATTAAGCGAATGGGCTGCTCCAACGGTATATATAAGAAAAAAATCTAAGGAAATCTGGGTATGCGCAGATTTTTCTGCAGGATTGAACGCTGCACTCAAGGATTACAACTATCCACTTCCCACACCCAGAAAAGGTTTATAATAAATTAAATGGAGGAAAAGGCTTTTCAAAAATTGACTTAAGCGAGGCATACCTCCAGATTCCAGTTGAAGAAAATAGCTCTAAACTACTCTGTATTAACACACACACACAGACGGCTGTACAAATTTGACAGACTAGTTTTGGGAATAAAAGTAGCACCCACTTTCTTCCAAAAGATGATGGACACTATGCTGGGTGGCTTTGACTTTATTTTCGCTTATCTGGATGATATTGTAATCAGTAGTAAAACGAAGGAGCTACATAGAGAACATCTAAACAAGGTTTCCGAGCAAATACGGGAATTTGAGTTCAACGTAAAGGAAGCAAAAAGCGATTTCTGTATGAACCAAATCAAATATCTGGGACATATCATTGACAAAGACGGTAGACGTCCCGACCCCGAAAGGACTAAAGCTATCAAGGATATGCCCTCCCCTGTTAATGTTACGTCATTACAGAGCTAACCGAACTACTAAAAAAAGATAAAAAGTGGAGATGGACGCCTGAATGTCAAACAGCATTTGACCAAATTAAAAAGGCATTAACATCTGATCTTTTTCTCACGCACTATGACCCAAAACTGGAGATTATTGTTGCAAGTGATGCCAGCTCATATGGGGTTGGTGCGTGTATCCTACATAAAATTCCCGATGGGACAAAAAAGCCAATAGCCCACACATCTAGAACCCTTCTTCCGGCCGAAAAGCATTATTCCCAGATTGAAACGGAGGCCTCGGGAATAATATTTGCATTGACAAAATTTCACCGATACTTCCAAGGCATATTCTTTACTCTACAAACAGACCACAAGCCCCTAATAACCATTTTCGTATAAAAAAAGGGTCAACCAATTTATACTGCCAATAGGCTTCTAAGATGGGGAACGATTTTACTGAACTACAATTTTAAAATCGAATACCTCCCGTCAAAACAGATACGCCACACTGATGGACTCTCAAGGTTGGTATCAAAGTATAGTGAACCCTTCGAGGACACAATAATAGCAGCCTTACGAACAGACTGGGAAATTAAAAACATGATAGCCAAAACCATCAAAGAACTGCCTGTGACGCTACTCGAGATAAAAAGCGAAGCAATGAACGACGACTTCATTACCAATATTGAATAGAAAATCACAGCAAAAAAGAAAAAGTACCAGAAGTATTTTCACTATGTGACAACGTCCTCCTATAAAGTGAAAGGGTCGTAATACCAAAGAAATTGCAAAACAGATTTTTAAGAAATTTCCATACGGGACACCCGGGAATAAATAGAATGAAGAGTCTCAGGAGAAGCTGTGTTTATTAGCCGAAGATGGATAACGACATAACTGATATGATCGAAAAATGTAAAGGCTGTGCCTTAGCGGTAAAAGCAACCCCTACTACTTTCCAACCTTGGTCAAAAACAGAACAACCTTGGTCGAGGATACATGTTGATTTTGCGGGTCCCCTGGAAGATTTCTACAACCTAATCGTAGTGGATATTTACTCAAAATGGCCTGAGGTTCTCAGATGCAGAAGACCTACTACGGGGACAACTATTGGGTTCCTGCATGAACTGTTTCCGTTGTTCGGTATTGTAGATTGTGTGGTCAGCGACAACGGAAGCCAATTCACATCAGTCGAATTCAAGTTCTGCGAAATCTTTCAAATAAAGCACATAACCACACCGCAATATCACCCAAAATCAAACGGCCAAGCTGAACGTTTTGTAGACACGTTAAAGCCATTACTCAAAAAAGTATCAGGTACCCCGACATACAAGGCACTATATCAATTTCTGCAGGTATACAGAATCACATCCAATCCCAATGCACCATTGGCAGTCTCACCAGCCGAGACGATGTTTGCCAGAAAGATAGGATCCGTCTTCGATAAGCTACTTCCGAAACAAAATAAGCTACGAAAGACCACATTAGCGCCTAAAAAAAAAGGGTTAACCTGGGAGAAAAAAAAATTATTTTAAAAAATATCAAAATAACACGTCCTCTTGGGAACGTGCAATAAGTTTAAAAAATTGGTGATATGGTGTACATTTTAGAAGGACCCAAATACACACATAAGAAACACCAGAACCAGTTACAGAAACGCCGTTTGAACGACTCCAACCACAAACAGAAAAAGAGCCAGTATACACCACTTTGGACATGTTCGATTTAGATCCTCCCCAATCAACACCTGAAATACGTCGGTCAGGGAGAAAAAGGAAATTCACCGACCCGTTAATGATCGACCCAAAAAGAAAAAAATATTAACAGCACTTTTACGAAGTAAAAGGCTTGGGGAGGGGTGCTGTGGGAGCCTTACCCATATCACCATAATTGAATCTTCTCACCATTATTATTACTGAGAGATTTCGCTGCCAAGGGCAGATCAATATCGGTGTAATCCGAACAGCACGAGACTTCTTACCTTTTCTATGCAACTCTATCTTTCTTATGTAATATAATCTGTTATCTTATATCTGTGTTTGCGTTTTCATTAGTGACCCTTTCCGAGGCCACAACATTTACACAGGCGCATCTCTTGCTGGACAGCACGGTCGAGGGTCAATATATAACAATCATCCCATTCTTATTTTTCAAAATTCCACATGTGGACATTTTCTTCACGTCCCTCTCCCTCCCCCACATACACACATCTTACAAATAATGCTCAAGGACAACAACAGCAAAAATACAAAAAGAAATTACTTGAACAACAGCAAAATACAAAAATCCTAATTAGAAGGCGACCTTCTCACTATGTAACACTTTTCCAGGCTAATTATTATCTAAATTTATTTCATACTATACTTTGCGCGGTTGGCTATCCTGACATGCAGGCATCAAAGTACAATACAGATGTATCTTTCATCCTCCCAAACACAATAGGGCCCTCTGCAATTCCTTGAAGAATCTCAAAACCATAAAAGGACCGTACTCTGTTCCCAGATCCTGGTCACAAACCTAGTGACCCTGGTCATTCCAGCAATACATTTCGCCTGGATCCTTTATGACCACGCTCAAGTCCTTCGCTCAACAGGTTCCTACCTGGAGTAACTGGAGAATTCCACAAACTAAAAAACAATATCTTTAAGGCCGAAAACATTCCTCATAAATCTACAAAAATCATGGCCCAAAACAATGCATCATAATTCTAAAAAAATAACAATACATCCAAATGTATTACAATCTGACATGCATGCTGTAAACCACCTAAAATAGACCACGAAAAATATTTATTAGCAATGTGTTACTCATTTCTTTTTCATTAGTAAGTTTCTATTACCATGCCTATTGGTCTGTAAACCTTTGAGGAACACGTTTTACCTGATCACACCCTCTCTGGGTTGCTTTTCAATTTAATTAGGAACCCTTGTGGCTACTAAGATATAGGCATCTCGCCTTTTCTAGATCCATTTCACTTCGCCAACCCACGGACGAATCCAAAACATCATCGGGACTGAAAGATTCAGACATCATCCACAAAATATTGGAGCAGGCCACGCCTCTTTTTCCTTTTATTCCATCAACTTGGAACTCCAATCTGAAAATACTGGCCACCACAAGCCTTCAACAAATCCATGGGACGGTGAATTCCTTTATAGAACTACTTCTTACCGTCTGCCCCAAACAATCTGTAACACAACTTGGATGAATCTCTGTCCTAATCTCGAGTTAGCCCACGATTCGCTCAAAAACATAAACCTAAAAAAAAGTATTTCCTATTCCACGAAAACCCAATACTCCAAAAAACATTTCGAATCAACATAATTTTAAAATCTTCATAAACCTAATATTAAATCCCCTGTTAATGGTTTTCATCAAATTTCATAATATGAAACAGAAAAAAAATTCTAATGTCGCCTTTTTTTTTTTTTTTACTAATTTTTCTACCATTCTGAACAAGTCAAGACAATATTAATAATATATCCACAATTAAAGTTCACAAAGTTTAAACACATGTTCGGTTTTTCTTTTGTTCAATCTATGCACTGTCTATTTTTCCAAAAATGTTCGTTTTTTCTTTCTTTTTTCATGCTGAGTTCAACAATGTTCAAGTTTCTTTTCTTCTTTTTTTCTGCCTTTTTCGATTGTCTTGTCGTCATTTTTTTTCTTTTATTTATAAATTGCTTATTATCTATTTTTTTTTCTTTTTTAACCTTATATCTGCTTCTCTCTGTCTTGACCTTAATATAATAACCATAGGTTCATGCACCCCCGTTTATTCAATTTCTAACAAATATTTCCATAAAACAAGCATGGTTCATTAATCAAGCTTTTTCAATAGTATTCTTTCTTCTTTCAGCAAGTATCTCTACCAAAGCATGGCTCGTATCCAGCCATCATTTCTTCATTTTTACTTGTTCCGAACACGACAACACAATACTAGTTAATTGCTTACTTCCAAAGATGAGTTAAACTATTCCGGGGTTCTCTCCTAATCAACCCAAACTCCCCACTGTCTTTTTCAATTGTTAACGGGGTACTCTATTTATTCATCCATTTGGTCAACCATATTTCTCCCTTAAGAACAATCCAAAACCGAGTCCACAAATCTTCCGGCACATCAACGAGATCGTCAAGATTCCACATATATACTTAATTGTCTAATCTCCCATCCCGTTTCAAATCTACTCTTCAATAAAAATTTCAAACCCCATTCCAGGGGAACCTTCACAACTCAGTCGAGTCACTAACCAGTCAGTACTTCAATAAAACTTCAAACCCATTCTTAGGGGAATTCACACGCCACAAGATTCTCAACCCCTCTCTAGGGGAAGACTTTTACAAAATCTGGTATGCTTCTACCAGTACCCAAGATATCGATACCATTCTAGGGAGACTTCACAGAACACTTCCAATTTCCACAACTTTTCCAAACATCGAACCCGTCCCACAGCCTTAACTACAGATCCAAAGGTAAATGAGCATTCCCCAGACAACATCATTGATGCCGCGAAATCCTTCCAGATCTCGGATTAAAATCCTAATTTCAAATTACTCTTCAAGTTACTTTAAAATTTCATTCACAAAATTTTCGTTTTCTAGCAAATTCATTCATAAAAATTAAATCTCAAAACCCAACTGGAAGTTTACATAATGAGCCGTCAATCATTTTAACCAAGGGACAGTATATCTGTCCCAGGGGCCATCTTTTTTTCTTCTCTTTTCACAGCAACCTGCTTAAATGTTTCCCTCTTTCTCCCTTTCGTTCTCTCTCCCTTACTCCCTTTTAAAATTACATATAGTAGTTCTCATCAGTTTTCTATGCTTTATATGTAAGGCTCAATCGTTTTTTTTTTCTAAAATCATTTCCGTTTTATCTTTTAGAAAGGCCAAAAAAACATTAATATATAAGCCAACAAGACTCATTTTACTTCCCACTGATCATTATTACTTTTTTTTATAATCATTTTAAAATCTTTCCACGAACCCCTAATATGAACGACAGAGAAAACAAATTTACCCTATTCGTAGAATGTGCAGTTTACTTACAGTCTTGGAGTGTTTCTCTTTTTTTTTCTTTCATCTTTTCTGTTTTTCGTTGTTGGTCTGTTCTGGTTTTCTTCTTTCTCCAGTCTGTTGCATTTTTCTTTGTTTTCGTGTCTCGTTCGTTCTATTTCGTTCTTGATGTATTGCATTCTGTTTCCGATTCTCCGTAGGTTTCTCTTCTTTCTCCAAGGATCAAAATCTTCATCGGCCGTTTCTTTGATCGTCTAGTTCAATTCAGGGTTGATACTACACTATGCGGGCGTGAACTGGCCTTCGGTACCAATTTTTAATATAATGTTGTATATCCATAATACAACTACACGTGAACATTTACAAATATACACTTACATACGGAAACAACATTAACCGTTAATGACGACTTGAATAACGAACGAATACACTTCTTTATAAAGATATTAATCTCTCACACTTTATTTTCGAAAAGGTGATGTTTGTTGTGTGAGGGAAATGAGAGGAGACAAGGACGGACTGCTATATTGGCCCAAGTTCTTCCTCGACCATAGCAGCACTTCTTTCGCATCTTGGTTAACGTCCACCTACTTCCACTGTTCTTCCGCTTATTTATACAGGTGCATCTTATGGCTGACGGCTCGGTCGAGGGTCAATATATAATATATATATATACAAGGATCATTATATAAGTTTCCAGACCTTTATCGTATGGGCACTTTTATTGATAGTACACACATGAAACTCTGGTACCCTTCGAAGTAATCCCCTCCAGCTGCAATGCACTTGTTCTACCGTTCCAACAACTTCTGGATGGCCCCATGGATGTCCTCTTGTGTAAGCGTGTCAATGATCCTCGTCACAGCCTCTTTCATCTCCTCAATTGTCTCATAACGACAGCCTCTGAGCTTAGGGAATAACCAAAAGTCACAAGGAGCAAGGGCTTGACTATAGGGAGGGTGACGAACTGTCTTGATACCCATCTTAGTCAAATAGTCTGTGACAAGGATGGGGGTGTGAACTGGTGTATTGTCCTGGTGGAAATGCCGCTGACGCGATTTGTAGAGTGCTGGCCTCTTCCGACGGAATCTCTACCTGAAGTCCCTTATAACCTCAACATAGTAACCCTAAGCCTAACCCTTTTGTCAATCAACTCTGGTGTATTGACTTCCTTACTCCTCCACCACCCCTCATCAACCTCCACAGACTCCCTTCCTTCCTTGAATCTATGCCACTCAAAAACTGATGCTCGATTCATGCAAGATGGTCGAAAAGCAGTCTGAAGCATTCCATACGTTTCTGCGGCATTTTTTCCAAGTTTAAAACAGAATTTATTGCATATCATTCATTCTCACATCCAGATTGCATTTTTGAAATTTACGGGCTGTGACAATCAGGCTTTAGTAGGGTGTATTCCAATTGCTTCTGTAGCTGTTCATTTGAATTTGAAATCATAAAAATTGGTCGGTCATCTCATAAGATATATAGCAATAGCATCCTGAATTTCCAAGAGTCCACGACAATTTTAAATGCCTATACAAATGTACATGTATATATATATATACTTTTTGCAGATAACTTTTTAAAACGAGCCTGCGATACTTTTACTTATTTCTATCTAATACGAATAATTCTATTTACAATTGATTATTTGTTTGCTTGCAAGTATTGTTATCTATCACTTAGAACTCAATTAAGCACCAGTTATTTGTTTGCACACAGTCAGATGATTAAACAGTGCTATTTCAAACAATTCAGAAAGTAGAATCTTTGTTTATTCACATTTAAATTTTAAAAACAGTTAATTTCAAACAATTCATTCAGTTTAGTTCTGTTTGACCAGTAGGTAGGACAGAGTGGACCTGGGAGTGATGTCAATGAAGGGGTACTCCGTGTTTCCCAAAGCTCCAGCATTATTGGAGTCTCACCATCAGTTTGTTTAGTGTAATAAGGACATTCGTGGGAGGATTCTTACCTCTCTGCACACACACATACACACACACACACACACACACATATATATATATATATATATATATATATGTGTGTGTGTGTGTGTGTGTGTGTGCGGAGCATCTTTGCTAGACTGCAAAATCGTAATATGCGGCTTTAAACACCAGTCGCGTTATAACACTAACTGTCGGACTCTTGGGAAATGTATGCAATTTCTTATTATATTAATTAGTATCACTACTGTTCTTCGACAATAATGGCTTTGGCAGGTGCCCGTGGTGTAATTGTTATCGTCGTAGGAAATGGACACGGCGACACGAGTTCAAATCCTGGACGAGACTGATTGCATTTCACATAGCACTAATACCTTTGGGAAAGGAATGAATTCAATTATTCTCCCTCCTTCTATGGGTAAATAGTAGGGCAGACTAGGTTCTTCAGCCTTGGTGAGGCAACTAGTCTAGGAGAAGGAAAACTCTGAATTCAAACCTCTTAAACTTCGCCTGAAAATTTCACCTTGTGTCATATCCTACCCGAGCGGAGGGGTTGGGTAAATATGATAATGGCTTTGGCATTAAATAACCCTTGTATGTTGTATGCCTTTAACCAAAATAAATTAAACCAATATATATATATATATATATATATATATACATATATATATATGTGTGTGTGTGTGTGTGTGTATGTGATTTAAAAATAATTCCTTTGTAATTCTTACAGAATTGTGTGGATATTCTCGTCTGCATTCATTTGCTTTCTTTCTTTCTTTCTTTCTTAAAGATAAAGAGTTTATTCTTCTAACCGCTGATCTCAGCGATTTTATTTTTTCGTATGGAAAATTTTTTTAACTTAGTTATGGATTAAATATTCATATATTTCATTGGTTGGTTCGGTTTTATCAACCCTTGTAGTTTATTTAATGGCAATCTTGTTTATACATATCATCATCATCATCATCATCATGCCGCTAGGACGGATATCCCTGACCCTCTCTCGCCACTTCTCCCTTTCGTTCATCGCCTCTGGCAGGTCTTCCAGGCTACATCCCGTATCCTCACATAGCTGCCGTATGTATGTTCGAGCTGGTCGTCCTGCTTTTGCTTGTCCATATGCGGGGGTCCATAGGAGTACATCACTGATAAGTTCGTCCTTGCTTCTCCAGTAGTGTCCTGCATGTCTGGTTCGTCTGACTTGTATAGTTTTCGTGACGGGAGGCAGTTGGCCGTATAGTTGGTGCCTTGTGGGTAGTTGCCGCCTGGACTTGTTCAATATTGCTCGCAACATTCTTGTGTAATTGCCGTCTAGCTTCTTCTTCAGGCGTTAGCGTCCATGTAGTGCATCCATATAGCAGTATCGATATGACTGCTGCCTGGAAGAAACTGCGTTTCATTTTATTAGTCAGGTCTGATTTCCATATGATCGAGAGCCTATCGATAGCTGTCCATGCTTTCGTTAGACGTGTGTCGATATCCTTTTCGGTTGATGAGATGCTGCTTCCTAGGTAGGTGAATTTGTCTACTAGTTTCAGAGAGGTTCCGTCTAGTGTGGAAATGTTGCCTGTTTGGTTATAACACATATATTCAGTTTTGTGTGCTTTGACATGGAGTCCAATGCCTGCGGCGGCCCGTTCCAAACTATGCAGTAGTGTTTCGGCTTGGTTGGGTGTATTCGCCAGTAACGCTATGTCATCGGCGTAGTCGGCGTCGGTAATTGTTTTTGAAGGGTACCTTCTGCTTCTTTTCTTTGTTAGCTCCTTCCATTTTCTCTGATTTTGTCGATATGATTTGTAAACTTTTAGTTTGTAGATAACATTTTTAATTGGGCCTAAGTTTATTTGTTTGCCCACAGTTAAATATTTTCAAGTACTGCCATGTAACGGTAACAATTTAATTGAAAATCACTAATTTGCTAGCAAACAGTTTAATGGTCACACACACACACACACACACACACACATATATATATATATATATGATTTTCAAGTGAATAGTTTGTTGATAATTTTTTAAAAAAGCTAGAGCTAATTTGTTTGTACGCAATTTAGTATTGCTCTTGTTTGCAAGCAGTTAAACGGTTTCATGTATTATTCTCAAACTCTAATGATTCTAATTATTATCAATCATTCGTTTATACACTGGTTTCAAGTATTGCTCAAACTAATGATTTTATATGAACACAGTTTAATGGTTTCAGGTATTGCTATTTAACGCTAATAATTTTATTCAACATTATTCATTCATTTGCAGACAATTAAATGGTTCTAAGTATTGCTATCTAAAACTAACAATTCAATCAAACATCAATCATGTGTTTGCACACAGTTTAATAGTCAAACAGTTCTATTTGACCGATAGATGGGGTTCTATCTGCTACTGAGTCAGAGTGGGCTCGGGGGTAATATCAATAAAGGATCACTTCATATTCCCTAAAGAACTGGAGCCGTAGCTTAGATGCGAGGTGGCGGAGTCCTTCCTTTTTAGAGATGCAGTCAGCGTATCATATAGCCCTTACTGACTGGGTTGCCATAATTTTTAATTAGAGTTTAAATGCTGTGGAGTTTGTTAATAAATACTTTTGAAAAATATCCGTTTTCATTATTTCTCTAGAAATAGTATAGTCCTGTTATATCTGTTTTCGAAGAAAATTAACTTTTTATAAAATTTCCTCTCAACACTGATGTGATTGCTTATTTTTCGCTATTTTTTACAGAAGTTTAACGTTGAAAATGTGTTCAGTATTTAAGGTCTACGAGAAAATTGACTTCCTTGACTTCTTAATTAGTGAGAATAAAGCGAAGTAAAAGAAAAAAAAAGTCAAAATATCGCCTTTGTTCTTTCAGATGCTAAAAACGAAAAAGACATTCGTCCGTTTCTATCATTCTCTTTCTAACTACTTTCGAACTCTTTCTATCTCTTGAAAATTAACGGATATATATATATATATATATATATATATATATATATATATATATATATATGTACGTTAATTTTCAGAAGGATTTCCTGTTGTCATTCTGATTGAATTTTGTTGATTTTTTTTTCTCATTGATATTCATGAAGATTAAAAACAATATGTACACCTCGATGTCTTTTCTTTGTTTTCTGTTTTAGATTTGTTTTTTGTTTTTATGCTGTTTCGTAAATTTTTATCATCACTTTATTTTGTCTTTCTTTTTGGCCTATTTAAACATTTTAAAAAATTTAATTACCTTTTGTCTTACGTAATTTCCTTCGTTTTTTAAATTTTATTCATTGGCTTATGAGGTTTTCTTCCCTATTTTTACTGCAGGTTTGTTTTTCGCACTTTTTTATTAATTTATTTTGTCTATTTATTTTTTAATTTGGGCATATTTTTCTTTTACTTTTTTCTCTGATTTTTTTAAAGGATATTCTTCTTCTTTGTTTTATTTTTACCATCTTCCCTTTTCATTTGTTTCTTTTTTTTATCTTTATTCTTCTTTGATTCTTCATCATCATTTCTTATTGTATTAGTCTTTCTTTCTTTCTTTCTTTCTTTCTTTCTTTCTTTGTATTTATTCAATTTTCTTTCTTTCTTTCTTTCTTTCTTTCTTTCTTTCTTGGATCTTTTACTCGACCCACTACTATATTCTTTACTTCACTTTTCACCTTTTTTAAAATTCTCCCTTTCAGTCTTCATTTCATCATTAAAAGAAAAACAAACAAACCAAAAAACAAAAAAGCAACCAACAAAAACAACAACAAAGAAAATTTTTTAAAAATCCCATCGCTTCTAACTAATTATCTTAACCGTTCATCCAATCACAGTTGGGGCAATAAGCTGGAACAACAGCAGGTAATCGCATAAAAAGTTAGCGAAGAATAATAGTCTTCCTTTTTTGGTTTCGAATCAGAATAACCCCAGTCTTCTCTCGAAAATTATGCGTAAGAAAAATTCCCACCTTTAATTAAAAAATCGTTGATTATCTTTTCTCATGATTAGCTCACATTATCCTTTTCTTTAATCTTTACTTTTTCCCGTTGACGTATTTGTAATTCTCAGTTTTCAATAATAATAATAATAATAATGATAATAATAATTTTGTAGGTAGCGAAAAAAAGTCTTCGGAAGAATCTGGTAAGGTCAAGGTTAGAAACAAATGCCTTTATTCAAAATGCACCGCCCCACAAAAAAAAAAAAGAAAAAAAAATTGCACATTGATTTTCGGTTACTTGTAAAATATTTTGGTGAATTATTGTCATATGTTTTTTTAATTTTTTTTTTTTATTGAAGGGTATTACTAATCAGGTAAACTATTTGGCAGCTCAAATCCCTCGAACTAACTGAAGGTTTGTTTTATTTTACATCGTCACTCTCAATAGTACCCATCGACTTTCCCAATAGACTTTTTCTGCACTGTATTTCACCGGAAAATCAAACCTTTTATGAAGAAGAATATCACCAGCCTATTTAGAAGTAGATAAAATACAAGACAGTAAACATAAACCATAAATATGACACTAGAAAACCTAAAAATTGGTAAGTGTTTTAGGCCGGGAAGTAAAACAAAGTAGCAGGCCAACGGAATTAAGTTAAAACATCCTATTTACCCAGGATATCCGGGCAGGATATGACACAAGGTCAATTTTTAAGCGGAGTTTAACAGGTTTGAATTCCGAGTTTTCCTTCTCCTAGACTAGTTGCCTCACCAAGGCTTAAGAACCTAGTCTGTTCTACTATTTACCCATAGCTGGAGGGAGAATAATTGGATTCATATCTTTCCCAAGGGTATTAGCGCTATGTGAAATGCAATCAGTCAAGTCCAGGATTTGAACTCGGGTCGCCGAGTTTCCTACGACGATAACAATTACACCACGGGCACCTCCATCAGTTAAAACATAGGTAACACATACTTCCCTTTTTTTGTGACCCGCTGTTCATGTATAGCCATCATACTTTTTTTGTGACCCGCTGTTCATGTATAGCCATCATAGCTGTTCTTGGTCACATCTGTGTCAGGAATGCAGATCATAAACAACCCCTGGGTCTGGTATAGCCACGATATAACACCCATTATTAAAATGTCCAATCACAATATTACAAAACGTGGGACCCAGGCAACAGGCCTGGGCGTCATTATCGGCGGGAGCTCTCCTGGTTGCCAACATGGGAGACCCGTTCGTCATCCTACGACTGTTGGCTGCACTTTTTTCAGGTACATAAACAACAACGTAAGAAACCACAACGATCAGAGACCTAAACGCAAAACATGGACTAGGGAAGCGCTAAAATGCTATTTTAGTAGCAACTCTTCACAAAGAGGATACAGGAAAAGAATGATTGAGATCTGGCTAGAATGTGCAAAATTTCAGACAACTAGCCAATGACTAGCTGATCAAGTTAGAACAATAATCAAGGAAGGTTGATTTTCTGACAGTGAATTACTTGAAATCAATCAAAAAACACATAATCAAAACTATAATACAGAACCAGGCATATCAAGTGGTGTCGAACAAAAACAATCCAAGGAAAAAGAACTGCAAACTCCGGCAAATAAAAACGCCACACGCCCAAATGATACTCTACCAAGCAACCAGGAAGAAACACTATCACAAGAACAAAAGATAAATCTAGAAAATATAAAGGGAATCATAAGTAGTGAAAAGACTATTCTACCTTCATTAAGAAACATAGAATGGAAAACGCTCAAGATAGAAACGGATAAAATAAATCACATACTACCTTACATACCGACGAATAATATAACCGAGTTAAATGAACTAATCTATGCAGGTGCAAAATTAGTTTGTGAGAATATTGCGATCCCCTTAAAAAGCACAAAGAAACAGTCAAAACCGGGATGGGAAATTCTACTGGAAACGCAAATAAAAAAAATACGAAAGCAAGCCAGAATGATAAAAAAAAAAAGAGAGGCGCTGAAATAAGTGGGGGGAAAAGGAACTGGCAACACAGGAAAAAATAACAGTACAACTTGAGGAAATAAATCAGAAAGTGCTGGCCAAAGAAGGAAGATTAAAGAGATATCGACAAAGGGTAAAACAACGAAAGAAAATTCTATCAACGATTGGGAGGGAGTGACACAAAAACATACCAACAACCGGATGCAAAAGAAACCGAACGATTTTGGACAAAAATATCGCAACCAATCAAACTTAACAAAAATGCTGAATGGATAAACAATATTCCAAGAGAACTAGAAGGACTTGAAGAAGGCTCCAAGACAGAAATACACATTGACTTACTCAAAATGACACTAAAAAGAATATCAAACTGGAAAGTGCTAGGCCATGATGGAATACATGGCTTCTGGTTCAAGAAATTCACCTCCATTCACGACAGACTAGCACTAGAAATAAACAGATGCCTACAAGGTGCGCTAGTACCTGAATGGATGACCAAAAGAAAGACTACATTAATCCAAAAGGACCCAAGCAAACGGACTGCTCCAAACAATTACAAACCCATAACCTGCCTACCAATGATGTGGAAAACACTAACAGCACAAATAAGGGAAAAGATCAACCATTAACTAACAAGCCGCGGATTGTTCCCTGACGAACAGAAAGGATGCCGCCAAGGATCCAGAGGCACAGCAGAATTACTCTATATAGATCAACACATCCTTAATGGGAGCAAGACAAGACAGAAAAATCTAGCTATGGCCAAGATTGACTGCAAAAATGCATATGATATGGTCCCACAAAGCTGGATACGACACTGTCTCAAAATGTATAAAATATCACATGAAGTCATGAACTTCATCGAAAAGACCATGCACACCTGGAGAGTGGAGCTGACAGCAGGAGGAAGAAGCTTAGCTGAAATAAAGATCCAAGGAGGGATTTTCCAAGGAGATGCACATTCACTACAAGAATGCTGCGGGCAATCCTGAACAAGTCCTGGCAGCAACACCCCACAAGACACCAACTGTACGGCCACCTGCCCCCTATCACGAAAACTATTCAAGTTAGGCGAACCAGACATGCAGGACATTGCTGGAGAAGCAGAGATGAACTCATAAGAGATATACTCTTATGGATCCCCACACACGGCCGCGCAAAAACAGGACAACCAGCACGAACGTACATTCAGCAGCTATGTGAGGATACAGGTTGTTGTCCTGAAGACCTACCTAGGGCGATGAACGATAGGGAGGAGTGGCGAGAGAGGGTCAGGGATATCCGTGCTGCCAGCACGATATGATGATGATGATGATTCATAATAGCCATTATGCCACTGAACCACATACTCAGAAAATGCGCTGCCGGATACAAACTCAGCAGATCGCAAGAGAAGATCAATCCCCTAATGTACATGGATGACATTGTGCAAGAAATTTAAATTTGACCATACTAACAAATGCTATATGGACAACCCAACTCCTGTCCTAGAAAATGACACGCATAAACTCCTATTGGACTTTAGCATACAAACGGATCACCTAATCCCAGCCAGAAGACCAGACCTTATAATAATCAACCAAAAAGAAAGAGCAGTTGCAAAATTGTCGACTTTGCTGTCCCGGCTGACCACAGAATACATCTGAAGAAATGTGAAAAGAAAGATAAGTACCTCGACCTTGTTGGAGGATTGAAAAAGCTGTGGAGCATGAAAGTGACGATTGTGCCAATTGTGATTGGTGCTTTAGGCACAATAACTAAAGGAATATTAAAGGGCCTGGAGGACTTGGAAGTTGACGGACAGGTAGAGACTTTCCAAACGACAGCATTGTTGAGAACAGCCAGAATCCTGAGACGAGTCCCAGAGACTTGAGGAGACTTGCTGTCACTCAGCTCCAGTTAAAAACCATCAGCTAACGCTGATGTGAAAAACTCTAATGAGTAAATTATTATTATTATTATTATTATTATTATTATTATTTGAGTACGCAAAGGTCTGATATGTGACCGATTTAGAAGTCATTGTTAGAATTTGAATTTAAAAAGAAAAGCAAGATTTTGAATACTGATTTAAAAAAAAGGTGTAACTCAATCATCTTAACATATTTTATGTCGTAATAACCTCAATAAATATCTGGATTATTTAAGGAGATGCACTATTACCACTACTATTCATAATTGCCATGATACCACAAAAACACATCCTCAGGAAATGCACGGCCTGATACAAACTTAGTAGATCGCAAGAAAATGTCAGCCACCTAATGTACATGGATGACATCAAACTATTTGCAAAACATGAAAAATAACTGGAAACCCTAATACACACAATTAGAATATACAGTCAAGACATAGGGATGGAATTTGGCATTGAAAACTGCGCTCTGCTCGTCATGAAAAGTGGTGAATAGAACTACCAAATCAAGACAAGATCAGAACACTTGCAGAAAACGAGACCTAAAAATACTCAGGAATCTTGGAGGCTGACACCATCAAACAAGTCGAAATGAAAAACAAAATTCAAAAAGAATATCTCTGGAGAACTAGAAAACTACACGAGACAAACTCAATAGCAGAAACTTTATCAAAGGAATAAATACTTGGGCTGTAACACTCGTTAGATACTCGGGGCCCTTTCTCAAGTGAACCAGAGATGAACTTAGACAAACGGACCAAAGAACTAGAAAACTAATGTCCATGCACAGGGCATTACATCCCAGAGACTACGTGGACGGACTACACGTACCAAGAAAAGAGGGAGGATGAGGACTTGCTAGCATCGAAGACAGCGTTGGCGCATCCATACAACGACTCGAAGACTACATAGAAAAACACGAACTAGGACTGATTACGGGCATCAGAAACAATACTGACAACATGATAGATAACAGAATGACAAAAACTAAGAAACAAAAATGGGAGATAAAACAACTCCATGGGCGTTTTAAACGACTAATAAACAACATCTCGTATGACAAAACATGGCCAAGAAAAGGAAACTTTAAGAGAGAAACAGAATCTCTTCTAATGGCAGCACAAAACAGCGCCATAAGAACCAATCATATCAAAGCGAGGATAGATAAGACGCAGCAAAACAGTAAATGTAGGCTATGCGGTGACAGAGATGAAATGATCAATCACATGATAAGCGAATGCAGCAAATTAGCACAGTATAAGTCGAGACACGACTGAGTTGGCAAGGTGATCCACTGGGAAATGAGCAAGAATTTTAATTTCACCATGCCAACAAATGGTATACGCACAACCCAACACCTGTCCTAGAAAATGACAGTCACAAACTCATGTGGGACTTTGATATACAAACGGACCACCTAATCTCAGCCCGAAGACCAGATTTTATAATAATCAACAACAACAAAAAAAGAAAATCTGCAAAATTGTCGACTTTGCTGTCCCAGCAGACCACGGAATAAAACTGAAAGAATGTGAAAAGAGAGACAAGTACCTTGTCCTTGCTAGAGAATTGAAAAACTATGGAACATGAAGGTGACAATTATACCAAATGTGATTGGTGCCTTTGGCACGGTAACTGAAGGATTATTAAAGGGCCTAGAAGATTTAGAAGTTGGCGAACGAGTGGAGACCATCCAAAACAACAACATTATTGAAAACGGCCAGAATACTGAGAAGAGTCCTGGAGACTTGAGGAGACTTGCTATCACTCAAACTCCAGTGAAAGACCATCACCTTACGCAGATGTGAAAAACTCTAATGAGTAATAATAATACCAATCGTGATTGGTCGATTCGGTACGGTAACTAAAGGAACATTAAATTGACTGGAGGACTTGGAAGTTGGAGGACAAGCGGAGACCACCCAAACTACAGTATTGATGAGAACAGCCAGAATACTGCGAAGAGTCCTGTAGACTTGCTGTCACTCACCCCAGAGAAATACCATCAGCTAATGCTGATGTGAACAACTCTCAAAGAGTGAATAATTATGAAAAGAACGATAAATTGAAAAAAACTATGGAACATGAAGATGACGATTATACGAATCGTGATTGGTGTTTCGGTACAGTAAGTAAAGAATTATTAAAAGGACTGGAGGACTTTGAAGTTGAAGGACAAGTGGAGACCACCCAAATAACAGCCTTGTTGAGAACAGCCAGAATACTGAGAAGAGTCCTGGAGACTTGAGGAGAATTGCTGTCACTCAAACTCTTGAGAAAGGCCATCAGCGTTCGCTGATTGAACAAACTCCAAAGGAGTAGTTGTAGTAGTTGTAGTTGTAGTAATCATAATTATAGCGACTAGAAACAACAGAAACAGTACCAGGATCAATAACTATAATTGAGAAACAAAAATGGAAAGAAAAACAATTGTATGGACATTTCAATCTAAAAACAAGCAAAATCTCACAGGAGAAGATTTTAACATGGCTAAGAAAGGTAAACCTTAAGAGAAAAACTAAATCACTTCTATTAGCAGCACAAAACAACGCCATCAGGACCAACTGAGCTTAAGCAAAAATAGATAAAACACAACAAAATAGCAAATGTAGGTTAGGTGATGACGGAGATGACACTATCAGTCACATAATAAGTGGATGCAGCAAATTATCGCAAAAAGGTGTAAGACTAGACATGACTGGATGGGGAAGGTGATCCACTGGGCATTGTGAAGAAATTGAAATTTGACCATGCGCAACCCAGAATCTGTCCTAGAAAATGAGAGACACAAACTTAACTGGGAGTTTGAGATACAAACAGATCATTTAATCTCGCCCAGACGACCAGACCAAATGATTGTCAACAACAACAACAACAACAACAAAAAGAGAACCAGCCGATAGTTGACTTTAGCGTTCCGGCTGATCACAGGGTAAAATTGAAGGAAAGCGAAAAGAGATAATTACAAAGAAATTGCTAGAAAATTGGAAAAACTATGGAACATGAAAGTGATGGTGTTAGCAATTGTAATTGATACGCTTGGTACAATCACTAAAAGATTTGTGCAGGGACTGGAAGATTTTAAAATAAGAGAACGAGTGATGATCATCCAAACTACAGCCTCGTTAAGATCGGCAAGAATACTGAGAAGAGTCCTGGAAATTTGAGGAGACTTGCTGTCGCTCAGACTCCATTGAAAAACCATCATCTAATGGTGGTGTGACAAACTCTCAAATGAATAATAATAATAATAATAATAAAATTATGTCTAAGCAAAAATTGATAATAACCAGAATAGCAGGTGTTGGGTATTTTTTGTGAGCGATGAAACAGTTAATCTTCTATTCTGACTTTTTCATCTCCCCACCCCCAAACACGTGTGGCACCCGCCCTAAACGTCTCCGGGAGCAAGCGAAAACCAACCGTCTTCCCCCAAGGCAGATCTCATCTCAACTAACTGACTTTTTCAAAATCTCCCCAAATCCTCCGCGCTCTTCCGGTGCGTGACGTCACCCGCACTCCGTAAGCCCGCTTCCAAAGTGGGTTATTGTGACATCTCTGAGTGACTCGTTCGCTCCGCCCGCGCACGCGCGCAAACATCTGTGTTGATGTTGCACCTTAGTAACCCATGCACTGAGCCGAAAGGTTCTCAGCCTAACTAAACCCAAAGGCATGAAACGAAATCCCTCAGCCATTATATTACAGTATGAGAAACTGCATAAATGCACACAAGGGGCAAATGTCTTGAATAAATAAAGTTGAAACTACTCTAATTCAATTAGAGTTCCCCACCAAAAAAATGAAACTATCCAAACATTTAGGAACTACCAACATGTCCATCAATTTATTAGAAAACATTTGTCATCTGATGGATTTTGCCCTTCTTGTAGATCAGACAGTGAAAAAAAACCTGAAAATCTAGACAAATACCGGGACCTTGGCAAATAGCTGAATAAGTCTTGAAACATGGCAGCAGTGAAAAATCACTTGTTAAAACTGGTGAGAAAAACTTTGAACAAGTAAAAAAAAAAAGAGGAGCTCATTGTCAAGTAGGAAGGGAATCTTCAAGAACTTGTTATCCTCATTTTGTCCAAGCGATTTTACTGCTAAATTACATACTAAGAAAATTTATAAGACGATACAGATTCACATTGTCACAAAGAAAGATAAACTACTTCATGTATATGCCTGATATTTAAAAAAAATCTAAATTTACTTGGGTGAGTCAAATGTTTTGCAATATTTTGGTAGTACGTGAGGCATTTGCCCATGCCGTGACGGTGAGGAAAAACACTGAACTGTGGGATGCAGAGCTTACCTAATACTCTCTTAATAGTACTTAACGGATTTGATTCTATGGATTGGAGCGCGGCCTTGGAATCCGTGAATTTGCTTGGTCTTCGTGGTTCTTGCAACCTTAGCGACATTTATTGAACCATCTGGTTAGTTAGTTTCTTTGCTTAATGATATATCTTCGTAGATTATAAAATAGCAAAGGTATACTTTTTATAGAACGGTAGTGGAACTATCTAACCCATAGCAGAGAAGCTTAGAGGCTTCTTACGTTTCAAAGGATATCAATCCAAAAGTGAATATAATAGCGCGACTTGAGTTCGAAATCGCTCACGATGATGTCTCAGTTCCGTACATTAGCCACTACACCAACGAGACTCCTCCTTACGGTACTGTAATCAACTGTAAATTCACTTTTCTACAAAAGATATTTTTGGTTACTTGTGTGTCTTTACGACTACGTAGCTTTCAAATCACTCACAGAAAGAAGCAATACCGAACATGTCAGCGCATCAACTACCACAATATTACCCACCTATTACGGTTTGAACTATTTTGGTACCAACAGCTTTGGTCATATACACACTGCAAAATTGTACATATCAAATTATGGCAAAACATTTGACTCCTGTTGGTAAAAAGCAAATTGTGAACTCTAATACAAGTGAAACCGTCACCAAGATATAGAAATTTACAACTAAAAATAGAAACTGGAGAAAGACGAGAATTATCCATTAAAGAATTTAACCGATCGTTGGGAAAGAATGAAGGCTCACTTAATACACAGAAAGTATAAGGTTAGTCTTCACAACCGAGAAGCAGTAAACGGAGATTTAAAAAAAGCCAGGGATACCTCAGAACAATACTGAAAGTCTGCGGAATAAACTAATTAAACTTGACAAGAAATAAATACCAGAGCAGTCTCTCTTGTAAGATACTCCTGGCTCTTCCTAATCTTGACAAGAGAATGTGAAAAACGGAAATCTGGATGGGAAAATTGTTAACAAAGCTTCACTGTCGAAAGATGATACAGAGAGATTATTCGAGGTGCATACGATAAGTTTCCAGACTTTTTCCGTATGGGAACTTTTATTGATAGTACACATATGACACTCTAGTCCCCTTAGAAGCAATCTCCTCCAGCTGTAATGCACTTGTTGTATCGTTCCAACAATTTCTGGAAGGCCCCATTGAAGTCCTCATGTGTGAGCGAGTCAATGACATTCGTCACAGCCTCATTCATCTCTTCAATTGTCTCATAAAGACAGCCTCTGAGCTTAGGGAATAACCAAAAGTCACAGGGAGAAAGTCCTGGACTATAGGGAGCCTGAAGAACTGTCTTGATGTCCATCTTGGCAATCAGTCTGTGACAAGGATGGAGTTGTGGACTGGTGTATTATCCTGGTGGAAATGCCGCTGAGCCGATTTGAAGAGTGCTGGCCTCTTCCGACGGAATCTCTTCCTAAACTCCCTTAAAATCTCAACATAATAACCCTAAGCCTAATCCTAACCCTTTGGCCAATCATCTCTGGTGTATTGGCTTCCTTACTCCTCCCACACCTCTCATCATCCCTCACAGACTACCTGTCCTCCTTGAATCTCTCATGCCACTCAAAAACTGATGCTCGATTCATGCAAGATGGTCGAAAAGCAGTCTGAAGCATTCCATACGTTTCTGCGGCATTTTTCCGAAGTTTAAACCAGAATTTTATTGCATATCGTTCTTTCTCATGTCCAGATTGCATTTTTGAAATTCACCAGCTGTGTCAATCAGTAGGGTGTATTCCAATTGCTGATGTAGCTGTTCATTTGAATCTGAAATAATAAAAATTGGTCAGTCATCTCATAAAATGTATAGCAATAGCATACTGAATTTTCAAGAGTCTATGACAATTTTAAATGCCCATACGAAAAAAGTCTGGAAACTTATCGTATGCTCCTCGTATATCAAAAGAAAAAAAAAATTTTCTTGCTTTGAGGATGGTCTTGCCAGATATTCTGGAACTTGAAAATGAGTGAAGAGGAATTAATTACATCAGTTCAAATTGCAACAAGTATAATACAAAAAGAAGAATCTATCATAATATTCAAATCTCTGCGTCTGTTGGTTGGTTGTTTTGTTTTATGGCGTATCAACCCTTTTCTGGTCATGAAGTCGAGTTAAGTTTAAATTTTGGGGTTCTCCAATTTGGAAAATTTTCAGATCTTACACAGATCGCTAAAATTCTCTCTGTTTCTTTTTATTCTTTTTGAAATCAAATGAAGACCAAAATTTTTTCTACGTAAGGAAATATTTATTTTTCATATAAAGATATGTTCTCAGTCGTTAAAATTATTTTAAAAAGCGACAACCCTTCTTGCAGAAAATCTTACATGTATCGTAAAAATAGAAATGCATTAAAATTATGACATTTCCAACTCGAAAAGATTTTCTTTTTTATTTCAGAAAAACAAAACAAACAAACACATCGCTGACAGCTCACTAGTGTGGCCGAGACACACAAGATGCTTAAAGCTGAGATCGAAACCTGAATGATTTTATGTAAGCCGGATATTCTACCACATACCTAACAACGAACTCAACGTGAGCGGAGGGATTTTAACGGATACATATCAATTATGTTTTGTCTACGCCTAAAAACTACCGAGTTTTTCATTTGAAGATATATATGTGTGTATGTGTGTGTGTGTGTGTGTGTGTGTGTGTGCTACTTCATTTAATCTTCTGGGAGAAATTTGGGAAAATATCTATATTTCTCATTTACATTTTATTCCTCAAGCCCGAAACGCAACTTTTTCGATTTAGGTTTGACGAAGATCCACTTCTGAGTAAAAAAAAAAAAAAGATTAATAAAAATGATTGAATGAATAAATTACTTCGAAGAAATGTATTAGAAAAACATTTCTTACTATATTGTTATATGTGATGTTCCTTCTACCTGGACAACGCCGGGTAGCCCTTCTCATAAAATTGAAAAACCAAAAGTAGAAAAAGAAAAAAAAAAGAAAGGAAATCAACTTCATGAACACTTCAGACAACAAACTAAGACAATTACACCTAAGATAACATAGAGATGGTAGCCTAAAGAGAGAAACTGAATTATTCTTAATATCATCACAGAACAATGGCATGAGAACCAATTATATAAAAGCAAGAATTGATAAGAGTTTGTAAAATAAAAAAAGTATACGCTATGTGGAGATCAAACAATAAGTCACAGGATAAGTAAAAGTAAAGTTGGGGGCTGCAGTCGAGGGCCACACAAAGGCTCCCTTTTTAATCGCTACTACACCAAAGTGTAGGGTGGGGGCGCTACTCCATTCCCTGGATTGCTCCACTTTACCCTTGATCCTTACCTTATAGAGCTGAATGTCAAGTAAGGCGGTATCAAGTACCATTTTTTGAGTTTTGGAATGACTCGACCTGAGATTTAACCTCGGTCTCCCGGACTATCAGCGAACACTCTACTCATTAGGCCAAAAGAAGTATAAAAGCAAGCACAACTGCATAAGGAAAGAAATCTATAGACAATAATGTAGGCCTCTGAATTTTGACCATTTTGATAAATGGTATTTTGCACAGACCGGAATCTATTCTGGAATAGGCGACAGAAATTTTCTGGTATTTTAAGATACAAATGGAACACCCAATCTCAGGTAGAAGGTCAGACCTTTTTATAGATAGCTAGAGGATAACGTCTGACTGTGGATTTTATTGTTCCAGCTGACCATATGATAAAATTAAAGAAAGGCAATAAAACTTTTTAAATACGTGGACCAGGTCAAAGAAGTGGCGAAAAGTGGAACAGGTGATAATAATTATAGACGACGTTCTGTGAACAATCACCAAGAACCAAGATAATAGCTGAGAGAGTAGTGGGTCAACGGAAATACTGAAACTGCATCAATGAGTTAGATTAAAATAATAAAATATGCTCTTTAAATTTGGTTAAGAAACAAAACTAGGCTAAGGAAAACTCTGAATTGAACCAACTATACTCCGCTTGTACCTTTGAGGAACCAACGAAAATTTAGACCTTGTGGTAAAAGTTGACGAACGCAATAAATTCTGTTTAACTACCCAAAGAATTATTTACTACTACCACTTGTTGGTTGTCGCCGGTATCAAGAAAGAGAAACTGAGACGACCGCGTCAGCTAGACAAAGAGAAGCAACCTAACCTGGTGAGAAAAAGAGAGCAGATACGGACCTTGAATTCCCTTCCTGACTTTCTGTTGTATTTGTAATTTGCTTGTCCGCCGGTCGCGTCTAGTATCTTCGTGGTTGGAGTTCAACTGTCTTTTTCTCATCACGTTTCGTCGTGAACTGATAAAAAAAAATCTAGTAATCCCCTTCCTTCTGTCTGTCGTGCCGGGGGCAGAAACATCTTCGTTTCAGGTGGTTTCACAACTGCGTAGAAGTTTTCGAACCCCAATTTTTTCTTAAGTCATTTTTAATTACCACGAGTGCTTTGTCCTAGCTATTAGGAGACTGTTTTATTTATTTATTTATTTATTCGATTTCAATTTTCTATGAGCCAATTATACTCTTACAGATAACTCTTGTGTCGAAACCTACTTGTGGCGGACGGGTTGGGTAAATACGTACCGAGGAGAGTGCAGGAGTTTCGAGAAAGCTTGACTTCTAATAAGGACACCAGATCCCACTTTTATTAAAATGCAATGGTTTGCCCAGATGGCTGGAGCTAGAATACACTGACAGTCTCTCTGTTAAAACTCCCCCTACGAGTGTCTTCGATATAACACTAAAAAATCTGACGGATAAGTTCCAGTAATGCCGGGGGCTTGGGGAATGCGGAGTACCCCTTCATTGCCATCGCTCCCAGCTTCACTCTGGCCCAGAGTGGTAGCATCTGATAAGGGTCCTATATATGGGTCAAAGAGAACTAAACTGTGTACTTATGCTAAACTGAATTGTTTAAAATAGATCTGTTTCTCGGTGCTAAACTGAATTATATAAAATAGAAATGTTTTTGTATGCTAAACGAAATTGTTTGAAATAAAACTGTTTTTTTTTACATTGAAACTGTGTACTTATGCTAAACTGAATTGTTTGAAATAGAACTGTTCATATGTATAAAAATGGATTTGGCATGAATGACCTACAATTGTTGATGTGCCATAAAGCCAAACTAAACCAAACCAAAAATGCAATGGTTGAAAAAGAAAGAACACCAAGGATAGAGCTGGAGTATTGAGAAAGCTTGACTTCTAGAGAACGACACCAGTTCCCACTTTCATTAAAATTCAATGGATGAACATGAAAGAATACCGAGGAGGGTTCTGGAGTAACGAACAGTATTTTTCTTTTATGAATAACACAATATACTACTTCCATTAAAACATAATGAACAATAAAAAATGAATACCGAGGAAAGTGCGAGAGAATTGAAAAGATTTAATCTTTAGCAAAAGATACCAGGTCCTACTTTCATTATAGCCCAATGAAACAAAAAACGGAATTGATACTTTGGAGAGTCATGGAGTATTGAAAAAGCTTGATCCCCAATGAAAGACAATATATTCTACTGTCATATACATCCAATAGGCAAAACTTTGAAGAATACTGAGGATAGTGCTGGTGTATACTGGCAATTGCTCTTTTAACTACCGTTAAAAGCGTGTACAAAGTGAAAGATTGCTAATGATAAAAAATGATAGAATTTAAGAAAGAACTACTGTCACTTGATCTGCTGTGAAAGCCAACACTGACTACTTAATATTTGTGTCAAAACTCTGCGAGCAAATAGAAAAAAAAATTATTTCCTGGGATATTATTGGTGATTATTTTGGGCATTTATTGCGACGTTATTGATTGGCTGATGCTCATTTGAACAATTGATTGCTGCAGGGTTGGGTCCCATCTTGCAGCATTTCCACTCAACGACTTGCCTCTTATCAATCGAGAGAAACACACCTCATTTCATAGTCTCTAGAAATCTTTATTTAAGACTCTTCGTGAGACCTAATTTCCTTTCTTTTACCATCTTCGGTAAAGCCATAACGGAAATAACTTAATTTTTTTTCTTCTTTCTCTTGACGTCCTGATAATATCAATACTGTTGTTGTCATTCTAATGGTATACAAGAATCGATAGTATGTTTGTCGTTGTTTGATTAGCATACATATATCGGGTAAGTTTAGAAATATCTCCCGTGTTTTCCGCTAGGCACAGTGAGATATAATTAAGACACTGAACGTCACGCAAGCGGTGGTGAAGAGGAGAAATCGTCAAATTAAAGAAAAAAAAAAAAAAAAAAGAAAAAAAGAAAGAAAGAAAAAAAAATCGCACCCCTCTGCCGCTCATGTTTATGTTTACGATTTTACAGTAATAAAACCCTGGTCATAACGCTTAGTTATCAATGTAATTGCTTTGCATCTTAAGTCTCCTGTTCGCCTACTGAATATCGTATGTTGGCGTTTTCTTAATCAATAAAATACGTAAAAAATGAAGAAGTTAAAATGTATGCAAAAAAGGAAGCGAAATCATTCCAAGACAAAGCAAGAATATATTTTATTGTTTCTTGCTTGCTGGTCTTCATTCCAAATGGTCTGTGGTAAATTTTACAACTGATCTAACGTCTAAAAGAAAAAAGAGAGATCGCAAGACGTGAAAATATGCTGTTTCTGGCCAAATGGAGAGATAAAGAGACTTTGATATGAAGTACATCATTCTTTTGATCTCATGAACGGCAGAACAATTCATGTTTTCCGCATGGCCAGCAGTATGTTTTGTGTTTATGTAGAAAGATTTGAAAAGGACACAAAATATTTGTTAAACACTGAAGAACAAAAACTACTGTGTTCAAAGAGGCTTTAAGAAACTAAGAAGATTTTTTTGCACAACCTTTTGTGCGCTTGTGGAATAAAGGTTATAGTCGTTGGAAATGGACAGGTGAACAGAGTTCGAACGAGACTTTTTCCATTTCAATTAGCACAAATACCCCGTGGAAAGGTATAAAACCAACTCTTCTTCTTCCAGCTAAGGATAAATAGTTAGGAAGACTGAGAGCTCTTTAACCCATGTATGACAACCTGTTTGGGAGAAGATAATCTTTACACCAGTTAATCTCCACTTAAAAAATTGACCTTGTGTCACATTCTGATCATACGGAGGGGTTGGGTAAATGCATATAACCATTATATCTATGGTAGTTTTATTTTCCCCTACACCGTTATAGAGGAGGTGACAGTGGCTATCGTGATAGGAAATCGATACGGTGACACGAGTTCAAATCCTTGACAAAGCTGATTGTATTTCACATAGCACTAATACCCTCGGATAAAAGTATCAATCCAACTACTCTTCTTCCTGCTATGGGCAATTAGTAAGGCAGACTGCTCTTTAATCTTGGTATGGCAACCGGTCTCGTGTCATTCGACCTGTTCGGAGGGTTGGTAAATATATACAGCGTAGCTGAGTTTTACCGGAGCAGTTTGTTGGATTTTATGACATTCCGAACCTTGTAGGCTTTTTTAATGCCAAATCTTGTCTATATATATATATATATATATATATATATATATATATATATATGATTTGTAAACAGATGATTTGTAGGTAATGTTTTAAAGAATTTAATGGTTTTATAATCCCTATCTAATACGAATAATTTTATTTAGTATCATTTATCTATTTGTGCACAGTTAAATGTTTTCATATATTGTTATGTAACACTAACAATTCTCTTTATTATCAGTTATTTATTTGCACATAGTTAAATGATTGAATAGTTCTGTTTGAGCCAGAGACAGAACACAAACAGACGCTGAGTCAGAGTGCACCTGGGAGTAATGGTAATGAAGGCGTACTCTACATTCCCTTGAGCTCCAGGACTGGAGGCTCATCATAGTATAGTTGAGTGTCATATTAAGGAAACTCATATGATGGATATTTATCCCCAATGCAAAGGTGCAGTCGGCGTATTTTACAGCCCCAGTCGATAGGACTATTACCGGTGCGGATCTCAAACTCAAACGGTTGAGGGTAAATTTAGGCTGAGGAGCTCAAGGTTCAAAACACTTTTTACAGAGTATTTATGCCAGAATGAAATTTCTGTATCCAAAGAGTATGTCTTTACCAACCTCTTCCATAAAGGTCAATTTTTAAGCGGAGTTTAAGAGGGTTCAATTAAGAGTTTTCCGTCTCCTACACTGGTCGCCACATCAAGGCTGAAGAACCCAGTCTGCTCTACTTTCTATCCAAAGCTAGAGGTAGAATAAGAGGTTTCATATCTTTCCAAAGGATATCAGTACTATGTGAAATGCAATCAGCCTCGTCCTGGATTTGAACTCGTATAGGACGTGTCCATTTTCTACGACCATAACAGTTACACCACGGGCAAACATCTGTATATAACGAGTAAGATATCTGTCAGAATTAACGAGTAAAAACTTTATGTCTTTTACTTTATTTACTCGAAAATCAGTGAATACCTCCGATTGTTAACATTTCTGTGAGACATATTTTTCCTTTTTAAATTTCTCCTTTTTAAATTTTCATTATAGCTTTCTTTTTTTAAAATATAGCCTATAATCGATCCAGCTACATTAAAGAAGTCGCATTAATCAGTATCTAGTTAATTCAAACGTCTTTTATAAAAGTTAAAATTCTAAGTGCATTTCATGTCATTTTGAAGGAGTTGAAATAATCAGTATTTGGTGGAATCATACGTCATTCTTAAAAGCTGAAATTCTAAGTGTATTTCATGTCATTTTGAAGGAGTTGAAATAATCAGTATTTAGTGGAATCATACGTCATTCTTAAAAGCTAAAATTCTAAGTGTATTTCATGTCATTTTGAAGGAGTTGAAATAATCAGTATTTAGTCGAATCATACGTCATTCTTACAAGCTAAAATTCTAAGTGTATTTCATGTCATTTTGAAGGAGTTGAAATAATCAGTATTTAGTCGAATTATACGTCATTCTTAAAAGCCAAAATTCTAAGTGCATTTCATGTCATTTTGAAGGAGTTGAAATAATCAGAATTTAGTAGAATCATACGTCATTCTTAAAAGCTAAAATTCTAAGTGTATTTCATGTCATTTTGAAGGAGTTGTAATAATCAGTATTTAATAGAATCATACGTCATTCTTAAAAGCTAAAATTCTAAGTGCATTTCATGTCATTTTGAATGAGTTGTAATAATCAGTATTTAGTAGAATCATACGTTATTCTTAAAAGCTAAAATTCTAAGTGCATTTCATGTCATTTTGAAGGAGTTGTATTAATCAGTAAAATCATGTCGTCCCTCCTCTTAGCTGATGATATAAGAGTTATTATAAATTGTTCTTGTTTAGTACAGCAGTAAAGCTGTGCCTTTCTTGAATTAGCTGGTATAATTTAGATGTCTTTTTGGGGTGTTGAGTGAGTGACTGATTTTAACTGCATATCAACGCATCTAGGATTATTCTTAGCATCACGATTAAGTAATCGCGTTCAATGTAAGTTTATATTTATATTTTTTGCTTCTTAAGAGATTTTTTTGCTCACGGTCCGATCAAATACGAATATTTTTTTTTACAGATCTCTTTCCCTCATAAATAAAAATATAACAGCTACAACCACTGTGGGTCAGAGTGGACCTAACCGTAATGGAAACTAAGGAGTACTTTACACTCTACATATCTCAAGAACTCATGCTTCACTATTAAATACATTTAAGTTTTATACAGAACAATTTTGCTTTTTTTGTGGTCGGGGGTCGGGACTTACTATTTGCTCAGGTTAAAGTCAGTGTAATGTTATCCAACTCTCTCGCCACAAGCAGAATACACCGTTTTTAAACAGAATTGTGATGAGTTGAATTCAGGGTTTTCTTTCTCGTAAACTCTTTACCTTACGAAGGCAGAAGAATCCAGTCTACCCTACTATTTACCGATAGTTGGGGAAGAACTGATAGATTTATTTCTTTTTCTAAGGGTATTAGCTCGAAATGAAACGCAAACATCAACGTCAATGATTTTTCTTCCTTTTTTATTTTGATTTGTTTACCGAAGGATATCAGACGATGAAAGAATACATTTTCAAAAAAGGAGGTAAAAAAATCAATAGATTACAAAGAATCAACAACAAAAAAAGAAATCCTGAAAGGTTGTAAAACACTGGAATTGGCACCCTTAAAACCATTTAAAAACTAAACACATAAATGATAAACTGAAAAGTAGATTCACTTTTGATAGATCACCAATGTCCACATGAATGATGACTTTAATGCCAAAAAAGCCATTTCCTATATCCAGTCCTTTTTTTTTTTTACAAAGCTGAATTCAACGGATCTAAGAACATCAGAAGTACTATTATCAGCAAACATATAACCTCTGCTATATGAAAGGTCATCTCCCAAACCTTTGTATCGGAGATTCTACAGTGGGCAACGTTATTAGGATATATCATCATGAAATTGACAATAACCTCCTGAATTAAAAGAGTAAAGGATCTATGAGAGAGAGAGTTTTGAATATAGATATGCACTGTAACAACAACAACAGCAACAACAAGAACGAGAACAACAACAACAACGGTAACAACCATAATAAGAACAACAGCTATGATACAAACTCCCATCCACCAACGCAACAACAGGGATGTGTAAAACAACAACAATAACAACAACAACGATAACAACAACAACAAAAAATCTAAAACATATAGAAAACCTTTGACCACTTTGACCCCTATCACCACCATCAGCATCAACAACATGGATGTACTGTGTAAAACAGCAACAACAACAACTAAACAATATAGATCCCCACTTAGCATAACCACAACAACAAAAACAACTACATGGGTTGGCAGTGTAAAAGAACAATGGCAACAAATAAACAATACAGACCTCCATTCACCACCGCCACCACCACAACCACCACCACCATATCAACACAACTACAAGAGTGCGCTGTGAAATAAAACAACAACTAAAAAATAGAGACTCCCATTCACCTCCTTCTCCACAACCACAACTACATGGATGTGCAGTATAAAACAACAACCACATCATCATCAACAACAACAACAACAACAACCAAGCAATACGGACACTCAATCACCACCACCGCCACCACAATAACAACTAAACAATATATACTTTCATTCACCATGACAAACATCACAACAACAACTACATGGATGGGGAGTGTAAAACAACAACAAAAAACAATGCAGACTCCCATTCACCACTACAACAAAAACAACAGCTAAATAATAAAGACCCCTATACTCCACCGATACCACAAACAAAAAAAACAACATGGATGTACAATGTGAAACAACAACAACAACAACAATAACAACAACAAAGCAATAAAGACCCCCATTCACCACCACCGCCACAAAAACAATAACTACATGAATGTGCAGTGTAAAACAACAACAAGCAACAATACAGACCACCTTTCACCACCACCACTACCACCACCACAACAACAACAACTACATGAATGTGCAGTGTAAAACAACAACAAGTCAACAATACAGACCACCTTTCACCACCACCACTACCACCACCACCACAACAATAACATGGATGTGCAGAGTAAAACAACAACAAGAAACAATACAGACCCCCATTCACAACCACCACTACAATAATAACAATAACTAAACAATGCAGCCCCCCTTTCACCACCACTACAACATCAACAACAACTACTACAAGGATGTGCAGGGTAAAACAACAGCAACAACAACTAAATAATAAAGACCACCATTCACTCTCACCATCACCACCACCACCACCACAACAACAACAACAACGACTACATAGATGTGCAGCGTACAACAACAACATAACAACTAAACAATACAGACCCCCCAGTCACTACCACAACCACCACCACTACAACAACAATAATAATAACTACATAAATGTGCAGTGTAAAACAACATCAACAAAAACTATGCAATAAAGACCCACATTCACTACCTCCACAACAAAAGCAACAACTATATGGATGTGCAGTGGAAAACCACAACAACAACAACAACAACTAAACAATACAGATCCCTATTTACCAACACCACCACCACCACCACGATAACAACAACTACATAGATGTGCAATGTAAAATAACAACAAGAAGGCAATACAGACCCCCATTCACCACCATCACCACAACAACAAAAACTACATTGATGTGCAGTGCAAAACAACCACAACAATAACAACTAAATGTTACAGACCCCCATTCACCACCACCGGTATCACGACAACAATAAAATCTAAACAATGCAGACACCCATTCACAATCACCACCATAATAGCAACAACAACTACATTGATGTGCAATGTAAAACAACAAGAATAACATCAACTAAACAATACAGGCCCCCTTTCACCACCATCACCACCACCACCACAATCACCACCACCAGCAAAACATCAAGTACATGGATAAGCTGTGTAAAACAACAAGAAGAAGAACAACAACAACTAGATAATACAGACCCCCTTTCGCAACCATCACTACCACAACAACACCTACTACATGGATGTGCAGAGTAAAACAACAACAACAATAACTAAACAAAACATATCTTCATTTATCACCACCATCATCACAACGACATGTACATAGATGTGAAGCGTAAAACGACCATAAGAACTAAACAATACACATCCCACTTCACCAACACCACAACAAGAACAACTACTTTGAATGTACTGTGTAAAACAACAACAACGACAATAAAAACTGAATAATACAGACCCCCCCCATTCACCACCACTATCACAACAACAACAACTACATCGATGTGCATTGTAAAACAACAGCAACAACAAAAACTAAACGATACAGACGCCCATTCACCACATCCACCATAACATCAACAACAACTACATAGCTGTGCAATGTATAACAACAACAACAACAACTAAACAATACAGACGCCAATCACCACAACCTCCACAACAACAATGACTACATGGATGTGCAGCATAAAACAACTAAACAATACAGAACCCCGTTCATCGCCACCACCACCACAACAACAACAACTACACTGATGTGCAGTGTAAAACGACAACAACTAAATAATACAGACTCCCTTTGGCCACCACTACCACAACAACAAAAACTACATGGATATGAAGTGTAAAACAACAGCAACAACGACAACTAAACAATACAGACCCCCATTCACCACTGCCACCACAACAACTACATTGATGTGAATTGTAAAACAATAACAACTACACAATAAAGATAACGATTCACCACCACCACCACCACCACAACAACAACAACAGCAACTACTATATGAATGTGCAGTGTAAAACAACAACTCAACAATACAGACCACCATTCACTGCCACCACCACCACAACAACAACGACAACTACATGCATGTGCAGTGAAATAAAACAACAACAACTGAACAATACAGACAACCATTCACCACCACCACCACCACCACCACCACAACAACAACAACTACATTGATGTGCGGTGTAAAATAACAAAAACAACGACTAAATAATATAGACCCTATTCACTACCACTGTCACAACAACAACAACTACATAGATGTACAGTGTAAAACAGCATCATCAACAACAACAACTATACAATAAAGACCGCCGTTCAACGCCACCACCACCACAATAAGAACTATATTTATGTTCACTGTAAAACGACAACAACAACTAAACAATACATACTCCCATTCACTACCACCACAACAACAACTACATGGATATGCAGTGTAAAACAACAATACCCAACAGCTTGGTAATGCAGATCCCTATTCACCACCACCACAACAACAGCGACAAAAAAGTCAATAATATAGACCTCATCAATAACAACATCCACAACAAACGACCAAGTAACTAACATTAAAGACCTTCTTAGACTTAGTTCAACAGTCTATAGTTTTATTGAGAAAATATTTTTTCTTCATAAAACATTTAAGAATCTTGGTGTGATAAAAAAAAACGATGAATTTTTCGTAGTTTGCATTCATCCGATTCTCAACAATTCCAAAGTAAGACCCATAGGATTAATATTGGGTGCTTTGTAAGAAATATAGAACTAAGCTAATTTTTCACCCATCTGGATTGGTTGTGTCCGTTAATTATGCCCACCATATGTATGTGGTATTGTGGTTAATGGGCTTGTTTGTGACATTGTAGTAAGCAAGTTCAAGCTCTAGTCGATCTATTACGTTCACTTTCGAAAAATACCCCCGGAAAATGTATAAAGCCTCTAATCTCTCCAGTAATTGGTTAAATGATATCGCAGTTGTTCTTTTACGAGGACAGCTTTGGCGTTAAATTATCCACGAAAGTTGATATACCTTTAAACAAAAAAAAAAAAAAAGAAACAAAAACGAACATGTGTGGTGGAACAGTTACTTATTTGTCATTCCAAATCTCCTCACACACCGTATTGTACCCTTTTCGGCGAAAGGACAGTCATTGTTTGAGCCCCTGGAGCTAAGCTGATTAATTTTTCACAAACCCAGCATGAATGTAAGTTGAGCCAAAAAGAAATGAAAGAACCAAGATCCTCAAAATTGTTGCAAACTGTGAAAAAGAAACCTACAAAAAAAAAAACCAACAAAAAACAAAAAAAACAAAGAAAAAAACAACAACAAAACAAAAGATACGCGCAACAACAACAAAAACAAACACTACCCCCCCAAAGAACAAGCAAACAAACACCTACAAAGGTAAAGGCTGTACCAGATCAATTTAAAGTCATGGTCTCAAAACTTACCATACGTTCTGCTGAAGACAAAAAAAAAGCATTAAAAAGAACGACTGATTTTTACCAAGGATACCTTGTTGGATATTGACTTGAAGACCTCTTTTGATATTTGTCGATGCATCTGTGGAAATCGGATACATGGAATGAGAATAACAGGAAATGCACCTGGTACTTAACTTTAACAAGATGCAGATATTCCTGTAGGAAATGCTACGTAAATTGCGTTGGTAGCATGCTAGAAGAAGGCGAGTGTAAACGGCAGGCTGAAGATGTGACCGCGAGAATTTGCATATGCGTCCGGGAATATTATATAACCAGGAACATTTCGATCCGACTAGAGAGAAGGGGAAAGGGGTTCACTGAATATTTCTACTGTTGGCCCTGTGTGTTCAGCTCAACTATCTTCGACCCTCCGTACTCCCGCCACCTGTAAATTTTGGGTAATAAAAAGAAAAATTAAGAAGCAGATTATATTTTTATACATTAATGTTGTCGTCTCTTTCTACAATTCCACAACCTGAACAGCTTTTCTTGGCACATATTCCTTGTGCAGATGGAACCGAAACAGAGCTTTTTTTTAGCAATGCACCATGGCAATTTGTTTTACAATGAAAATATGAATTTTTTAAAGAAAAATACACTCTACCAACAGTTAAACATATATATAATGATCCTTTATTCTATGGGGCTGTGTGTTGATCCATCATCATCATGTCGTGCAACTAGCACAGATTTCCCTAACTTTTTCTCTCACCATCCGTCTCTATCATTCATTGCTTCCATCAGGTTTTCCAGGCTACGGACGATACAAATTTAGTATTTCTGAAGATATCGTTAAGATTAAACAATTGAAGGTTGTCATTAATAGTGAATTGAATTTCTCTCTTTCTAGATAGATAGATGGATAGATAAATAGATAGAGAGAGAGAGAGAGAAAGAGAGAGAGAGAGAGTGCAGAGTTGAAGTAATGGACTTCTTACAAACATAATTTGATATTTTTGCGGGTTGTATACGTGTTCTGCTGTTGTGGTGTCGACAATTTTATTTTGAACTTTCTCATTGGCATTTGAATTTTGATACAGAGTGATTACTTTTAACATGTTGTACTGTTCCAACAAATTCTGGAAAGCTCCATGGGAGTCTTCTTGTGTGAGCGTGTCAAAGACTTTCGTCACAGCCTCTTTCATCTCCTCAATTGTCTCATAACGACAGCCTCTGAGCTTAGGGAATAACCAAAAGTCTCAGGGAGCAAGGTCTGGACTAAAGGGAGGCTGAGGAATTGTCTTGATTCTCATCTTAGTCAAATAGTCTGTGACAAGGATGGTGTTGTGGACTGGTGTATTATCCTGGTGGAAATGCCACTGACCAGATTTGAAGAGTGCTGGCCTCTTCCGAAGGAATCTCTCCCTGAACTCCCTTAAAACCTCAACATAGTAACCCTTACCCTAAACCTTTGGCCAATCAAGTCTGATGTATTGACTTCCTTACTCCTCCCACACGTCTCATCATCCCTCACAGACTCCCTGTCTTCCTTGAATCTCTTATACTCTAAAAAACTGATGCTCGAGTCATGCAAGATAGTCGAAAAGCTGTCTGAAGCATTCCATTCATTTCTGTGGAATTTTTCCAAGTTTAAACCAGAGTTTTATTGCATATCGTTCTTCTAAAGTGTCCTTACGTCCCGATTGCATTTTTGAAATTCACCAGCTGTGACAATCCGGCTTTAGTAGGGTGTATTCCAATTCCTGCTGTAGCTGTTCATTTTAATCTGAAATCATAAAAATTAGTCAGTCATCTCATAACATGTAGAGCAATAACATAGTGAATTTGCAAGACAAATCTAAATGCCCACACGAAAAAAGTCTGGAAACTTATCATATGCGCCTAATATATATACTAGTATTGTAAGTAATCCTTTTTTAATACCACTCTGCGCACGGCTATTCCATTATTCTGATTTTATTCTTTACATTTTAAATTCTTCTTGAAAAGTTCGCTATCAGAAGAAGAATAAGAATGAATCATGGGACAATATTCCGGTGATAGCAGAAACACATCAAGATAAATGGATAAAATGTTTGCAAACATTGATCCGAAATAGATTCAACACCGAACTGAGAGGTGCTGCACTGGATTATGCTGGACAGATTTGTGGTGATACATAAACACCGAAAAAAATCACGAGAAATAAATAAATCAACCAAGCAGCTACGAGTAATTTGAAAGACACTCCCCTCATGCTTAACATATACTTCACTGATGTGTCGGTGTATTCTTCACCCCACAATCGACTGGGTTGGCATAAGTTCAATTTATCATTAATAACCAAGTTGAGAAAAATAACAGTAGGAACACGCCCTTCAATAACGCCGGGAAAAAGAAAGTACGGAGAATGTTTATCAATTTAATAGACAAACATTTCATTAAAGATCATATACTATTTAAAATATTCAACTGGATTACTATGAAATCAAATTTTAGCTGTATTAACAATATACTACAGAAAAAAAAACACAAAAAAACAAAAACAAAGCCAAAAACAAATTAAAATCATAATGGAAAGATATTTTGCCAAAAAATACAAGACCCCTATATCATGTAAATATGAATATATATGTCCAGTAGATATAAATGCGTAACTGAAAATGTACTTTTTCAAGACGCTGTAAAAACTAACAATGGGTCAAATATGGTCCGCTGAGGGTCCACCGAACGACAACACTTCCATATGAAACTTTTAGTGACAGCAATAGTATCGAGTGTGTTCACTCTTTTCTGATTTTAAATTAATTTGCTTGCTGGCATTAGAGCACTCTGATTTTCATGAAGAAAACTAGGTTTTTGCATTTCTCATCATATATATATATATATATGTATATATATATATATATATATTGAGCAGTATTTTAGTATATGGAAAACCTAAAAAAACGCATGGCTCATTCAAATGTGCATATATATATATATATATATATATATATATATATATTCATAATAATTCGTTTTAGAAATGTTTTTTATTACATCAAAAAAGGTGCTCAATAGCGGCTAGTACATCAGGATACATTTCTAAGATGAATGAATGTATACTCATCCTTCTGTGTCAGTTTCATTGCTTTCAGTTTCATGTGTTCAAATTGCAATCCTCTGTGAGGAGGAACGGAAGTAGGATAAGAAGTATAGGAGGAAGAGAAATAGAAAACAAAAACCACAATTTTATCCTCTTCAAATGCCATTTTAAGAGTGGTTAATAAGAGTGTTTCTTGTTTTTTTTTGTTCCTTTTTTAATTGATGAAACTGGCAGTAATTAGGCTGCTACAAAGAGGTGCATAAACATCCGTTCTTTATATATATATATATATATATATATATATGAAGTCTTATTAACAGAGAAATTAGTAATACATTCAAATAACATCTGCCATTACTATTATATTAAGTTATACAACACCTATTAGTTACTTACTAGTACACATGATTATAATAACAATAAACTGAATGGATAAATAAATAAACTGAACGAATCGCACCCCCCTAAAATAAACAAGCAAAAAAACAATGTTTATACTTCTACTACTTCTGATATTATCGATAATATAATAACAAAACAATAACAACGAATGTAATGGCAATATTTCAATGTAACGTAAACTGACAAGAAAGATTTATGTCATTCACAATTAAAACTGACATAAGGAACTTGTTAATAAAAAAGGCGAAATAGAAAAACGAAGTGAAAAGACGGAACGAAAATAAACGAAATTTTACAATAAAAAAATGAAGACATCCTGACGAAAAAAAAAAAGAAAAAGAAACTAATATCGTCAGAACAAGTGGAAGAAATAGAAAGTGAATGTGTTTGTGAGTAGGTGGAACAGAGTAAAGAAAAGAGAGAGAGAGAGAGAGAGAGAGAGAGAGAGAGAGAGAGTAAAGATTTAGAAGGGAAGGAAAAGATGTGTTGGACTTGGGGAAGTGAGCAAGTCACACATCAGTAGTAAGGACAAGTCATAAAACCCTCATAAGAACAATATTGAACCAGAGGATCGATAATACAAGCCTGCATACAAAAAATTCTATGATGTGTTTATATGTATATATATATATATATATATATATATATGGCCGTGACGCTAAACACACACACATATACACGCACACACACATACACACATATATATATACCGAGGTGAATTCAGGGTAACGGCTATCGTCGATTGAAATAGAATTGGTGATACGAGTTCAAATACTGTACAAGCCTGGCTGTTGACTTTTCACTTTGCTCTAATGATTTTGGTAAAAGTATTAATCCACCTCTTTTCAACTCTTTTCCAATGGGTAAATAACTGGGCAGACTATGTTCTTTAGCCTAAGTTTGGTAACCAGTCTAAGAGAAGGAAAATCTGATTTAAGATTAACTTTCCTCCGTATATATATATATATATATATATATATATATATATATATATGTATTGTGCAGTATTTTAGTATATGGAAAACCTAAAAAACGCATGGCTCATTCAAATGTGTATATATATATATATATGTATTAATTAGTAATTCGTTTTAGAAATGTTTTTTGTATTACATCAAAAAAATGGTGCTCAATAGCAGCTAGTACATCAGGATCCATTTCTTAGATGAATGAATGAAGACACAATTCTGTGTCAGTTTTTTTGCTTTCAGTTTCATGTATTCAAATTGCAATCCGCTGTGGCATAGGGTAGGATGAATGAATGCATACATGCAGACCCAAACTGACACGAACCCTTCTCCATATATATATAATATATATATATATGTGTGAGTGTGCGTGTGTGTGTATATTCAGGGTGGAACGATAAAATTGTCGCCGTAGAAAACACGACATGATTCCATTTCCGTTTCCGTTTTTTTTTTTTTTTTCTTGTACACCATCTACTAGTTGGCTAGTTGCGTACAAATCCCAAGAGCGATAAGAGCCTTCTATCATGTCTGAAAGTGACACAATGTTCAACGAGCGAGATTGGAGATGCACCGCTGTACAAAACATGCTCTCTACCGATCCAAGTTATGACAACAGGACCATTGCCAGCACCATCAGAATGCAAATCCGGACGCTTCAACGTGCCCAGGGTAATGAAAAGAAAGTTTCCGGCGATGGTTATGGTTTTTGGTGTGATTTCAAGTGAGGGTCACATCATGCCACCTCACATCTTCGAAGTCGGCTTGAAAGTCAACACCAAAGTGTACCAGGATATGCTGAAGAATGTGGTGATCTCGTGGTGCTATCAAGTGGCCGGTGGCAGACCCTGGGTGTGGCAGCAGGACTCGGCGCCGGCCCACAAGTCCAAAGAGATCCAGGCTTGGCTTCAGAAGGAGTGCTACGACTTTGTACCCTCTCTCACTGGTCCCCCTTCTCCCCCGACCTGAACCCACTGGACTACTACGTTTGGTCATACGTCGAGAACATCACCAACACGACCTCCCACAACACCAAAGCCAGCCTGATTGCCGCCATCCGCCGAGTATTCACCGAGTTCCCGCCGGCGCTTGTGGAAAAGGCATGCTCCCAGTTCTGGATCTGTATCGAGGTGGTGGTTAAGGCTGGAGGCGGCTACATTGAATAGATGTCAGCTCTACTACATAATCAAATTACCTGAATTGATTTTTTCAATAAAAGTTTTAAAATAAAACTGTAGTGTTGTTTTCTTTAGGACGACAATTTTATCGTTTCACCCTGTATACACGCACATATATATATGCATATATATATATATATATATATACATCCATACATACACATCACACACACACACACACACACATATATATACATATATATACATACACACATACACACATGTACATACACTCACACGCATGTACTAACATGCCCACATACATATATATATATACACATTACTATATATATGTATTCACACAGATGTACATGCACATACATATATATGCACACACACACACATGTATATATATATATATATTTATAAATATATATACACACACACACACACATATATATATACGCAGAAACGCACAGACATATAAATATATATATATACTTGCTCCTACTTTTATATATATATATATATATATATATACACCTTAATATATATGTATACACATACACACACATATGTAGGTTCATTGATTCTTGGTGTTTTATGGCAAATCAACCCTTGCAGGTTATCAAATACCAAATCCAATACATATATATATATATATATATATATGTATATATGGAGAAATGGTAGATTTTGGTGAATCTGACAAAATGATAAAATATTTATCCACTTTTCTACTTTTTATCATATATATATATATATATATATATATATATTCAAACGAACCAGCAAAATGGTTTCAAGTATTGCTATTTGATACTAATGATTCAATTTTGTCATTTTTGCATACAGTTAAATGGTTTCAAGTAAATGATTTCATTTTTCTATTTGACCCATAAAAAGGACCCTAACAGGTACTTCCATTGCAGGTGGAGGTTATCCACATTCCTCAACCTATAAGACAGAAGCCTCACCATTAGATGTAGTTTAAGATCGTACCAGGGACACTAAATGGCTTCAATATTGCTATTAAACATTAAGTATTTTATCCAGCATTATTCATTCATTTACACAGGCGTTTCAAGTACAGAGTGCGGAAGCAAATGATGAAAGGACTAGAAAAAGAGTTTGTCTGATTAGTCCGATTTTTGATAGATTTTCATCATTACCTCTATTTTCAAGTCTTTTTTCATTAAAATTCAGCCCAGTATGATTTGCTTAACGCCGAAACCAAACCAAAAAAGTTTCCGAAATAATTGGAGTTTCTTTATGGCCTTCCTCAAGCCCAGACCTTAACCCTCTTGATTACGGTTTATGGGGCGTTTTAGAAAACAAAACAAATTCAACTTCCCATCCAAATATTGGTTCAATTAAGCCTTCTATTGAGGAATGGAATGAAATGTATGAAGAATTTGATTTGAAGGCATGCAAAGCGTTTGGAAGGTGTGTTGATACAGTAATTGAAAAAATGATAGCCATATTGAGTAAATTTACGGTTTTGTGTGAATCTTCTTACTTTGATGTTTATTTTCAAAAAATAAAATCATTCTTGTTTATCTAATGTACTAGACTATTCCTAATTTTCTTCCACTCTCTGTATTGCTATATAATACTATTAGTTCAATTTAACAATGATTTGTTCACAGTTAAATGCTTTCAAGTCTAGTAAATGATTAAACAGTTATATTTGATCTAAATACGGGACCTGTAAAGGTATTACCACTCCGGGTTAGAGTAGACCCGAGAGTAAGGAAATAAATGGGTACTCCATATTCCCCATGCTCAAGGATTGAAACCTCACCATGGATTATGTTGAGTTATATCCAGGGCACTCAGTGGGGGTTAACATATATATATATATATGATATAACTAAATACATGAGATAGATATACTTACCTGGCACAACCGTGCTGTGTGAGTGAAAATTTAATCAGCTTAGTTCCAGTAGGCTTTCCCCCCGAAGAAGCACCTGCCATCTTGCTTAAAAGGAGTAAGGCGTTGGTTTATTGTTCGGTTCCTGAGGTCCTTTTGGAGAGAAATACCGACGTGACGTAAGCAATTTTTCCAATTCACCCTGGGTGAAGATTGAGTTCTAAAGCACGCCTATATTAAACCGACTCTGGATCATATTACCTATATGGAGTAGAAGGATATCAATTGTGCATATTCACCAATCCCTCAACTGCGCGGGCAGGATGTAACACAAGGTAAATTTTTAAGTGAAGTTTTACATATTTGATTTCAGAAATTTCTTTTTTCTAGACTGGTTGCCAGACCAAAGTTAAAGAATCCAGTTTGGATTCAAACCTTTCCTTAGGGCATTAGTGCCGTGTGAAATGCAATCAGCATCGTCCGTGTCCATTTCCTATAACGATAACCATTACATCACGGATGTATAGTGTGTATGCGCTTTATATGTTTGTGCCTAGTGCAGCAAGTGTGTCCGGTTTTAAATGCCGGATTTATACATATATATATATATACATATATATATATGTGTGTATGTATGTATGTATGTGTGTGTGTGATTTCTCGGAAACATTCATGGTGGGTGGAATTCGTGATTTAATGACTATTGTACAAGATCAGTAATTGAGAGGAAGAGTAGAGCAGCAATCGAGGGGAGGAGTAGATAAACAACTGAAAGGAAGAGTAGGTCGGTAATCGAGAGGAGGAGTAGATTAGCAACTGAAAGGAGGAGTGGATCAGCAATTGAGAGGAGGAGTAGATTAGCAACTGAAAGGAGGAGTAGGTCAGCTATTGAGAGGAGGAGTAAATCAACAATTAAGGGGAAAAGTAGATTAGTTATTTAGAGGAGGAGTTGATAAACAGTTCAGAGGAAGAGTAGACGGCAATTTGGAGTAAGTGTAGATCAGTAATGAAGGGTAGGCGTGGATCAGCAACTGATTGGAGGAATAAATTTCTGACTGAGAGGAGGAGTTGATAAGTAACTAAGAGGAGGAGTAAACCAGCAATCAATGCAAAAAATAGATCAGTTATTGAAAGGAGGAGTTGATAAACAGGATAAAGAGGAGGAGTTGACGGTAATTGAGTGGAGTTAATCAGCATTCGAGAGAAGTAAACAAGCACTCGAGTGGAAGAGTAGATCAGCTATTGAGGCTTAAGGTTGGTCAGCTACTGAGAAGAGGAATAAACCAACAACTGAAGGGAAATGTAGATCCACAATTGGGACGAGTAGATTTAGAATGGAGAGGTGGAATTGATAAACATTTGAGGGTCGGAGTTAATCAGCATTTCAGAGGAAAAGTAGATCAGGGATGGAGGAGTTGATCCTCAATTCAGAGAATGAATAGATCAGTAATTAATCGTAAGAGTAGGTCAGTAATATAGAAAAGTTGACCAGCAAGTAAGAGGAGTAGAACCGATGTTTGAGGAATAGATTAGTGAAATGAAGATTAGATCAGCGATTGAGCGGAAGTGTAGATCAACAATTGAAAGGAAGAGCAGATCAATTATGTAGGGGAGAAATAGATCAACGGTTTGAACAGTAGATCAGTGATTGAAAGGAGGATTAAATCAGCGATTGAGAGTAGGAGTAGATCAGCAATTGAGAGGAGGAGTAGATCAATTATGTAGAGGAGGGATAGATCAGCAATTTGAAGAGTAGATCAGTGATTGAAAAGTGGATTAAATCAGCGATTGAGAGTAGGAGTAGATCAGCAATTGAGAGGAGGAGTAGATCAATTATGTAGAGGAGGGATAGATCAGCAATTTGAAGAGTAGATCAGTGATTGAAAAGTGGATTAAATCAGCGATTGAGAGTAGGAGTAGATCAGCAATTGAGAGGAGGAGTAGATCAGTTATGTAGAGGAGGGATAGATCAGCAATTTGAAGAGTAGATCAGTGATTGAAAAGTGGATTAAATCAGCGATTGAGAGTAGGAGTAGATCAGCAATTGAAAGGAGGAGTAGATCAATTATGTAGAGGAGGGATAGATCAGCAATTTGAAGAGTAGATCAGTGATTGAAAAGTGGATTAAATCAGCGATTGAGAGTAGGAGTAGATCAGCAATTGAGAGGAGGAGTAGATCAATTATGTAGAGGAGGGATAGATCAGCAATTTGAAGAGTAGATCAGTGATTGAAAAGTGGATTAAATCAGCGATTGAGAGTAGGAGTAGATCAGCAATTGAGAGGAGGAGTAGATCAGTTATATAGAGGAGGGATAGATCAGCAATTTGAAGAGTAGATCAGTGATTGAAAAGTGGATTAAATCAGCGATTGAGAGTAGGAGTAGATCAGCAATTGAAAGGAGGAGTAGATCAATTATGTAGAGGAGGGATAGATCAGCAATTTGAAGAGTAGATCAGTGATTGAAAAGTGGATTAAATCAGCGATTGAGAGTAGGAGTAGATCAGCAATTGAGAGGAGGAATAGACCAGTGGCTTGAGGAGTAGATCAGTGACTGAAAAGAGGATTAGAAAAACGATTGAGAAGGAGTAAATTATCAATTCAGAGGACGACGACGACAACGACGACGAGATAAAGGGGAAAAAAACTATTCGCATGAAGACACACCAAAAGCTAAAAATAAAGCAATCTTTCCGAAGGTGGAATGCGGGGATTGAGAATCAACAGTGAAAATCAATCGGTTGTCCATCCCGTAAAAAATTTATGGCGCGACGCTTCCCGGTTCAGGCTTCTGCCTTTGGTTGCGCTGTTGTCCCTTGAGAAATCCGAGTTATGGCAGCTGAGAGGGTAGATGACTTGCCGTAACTTGGTCCCATCATCGAAGAGGGGAGGCATTCGAGGGAACTGGCTATAAAACAAGGAGTATCTGGGAGACATTAAGTTGACTAACACCTCATGAAACACATCTTGCTTTCCGCGGGGGAATGACCGACATGTTGATGTATACAAATACTGACATGTTGATGTGAGTGTTTTGCTCACTTTTTTTGTATTTTTCACTCACTCTCCTCCTCTTCAGTATTTTTTTGTTCACTCTCTGTATTTCCTTCAACATTTCTTATTCACTCTCTTTTCCCGCCTTGACTACGGATTTTTTTTTTCACTTTTTAAATCTATTAATATTGTATTTATTCTTTTTCTTCATATTTTTTCAGTTACTCATCGCATTTTTTTTCAATTTCTGTGAATGTTTCCGACATTTGCTAAGCTTAGCTAAGTCTGGCACAAGGCTATAATTGTAAGAAATAAACTTAGTAAAACATTGAACTACTCTGCAAGATGAGTTTGCAAAATAGGAAGCGCCCAATACTTACTATTAAGCTTTAGTCTGGTACTAACCATACGCATAAGACACTCAGTCAGGCTCAAATTCATTAAAGCTGTGATGATCTGCAACATGCAGGGAATTGGAAAATTAGAAAAAAATTGAAATGGACTTTTTATGGAAGTAGCCGTGAGGATGTACTCTAGCGACTGTATAAAAAGAGTCTGGAAGAATCATTTCCCCGTTTTGGAATCTACAGAGGGTAGACAAAATAATGGAAATGCCTTATTTCAAACAAATTTATTTTATAGTTTTCTGATTACGCCTCTCCCGTGAATTCGGCTTTGTGCAGCTCCCTTCTTACAGTTTTTGTGGAAACGGGGTTCTCGAGATGGTCATTAGGCTCTGCTGTAATTTTCGAAGCTGTATTCTTGTGAGCCGTCTTAACAATCCGCGTGAGAGTCCAACGGTCCCTATCAGACAGCATTCGCTTTTTTCCAGAGTTTTACTTCAGTGAGAAAGCTTTTCCTTCTTTCTTAAATGCTGTTATTTCTTTCGAGACAGAACTCCTTACTACACCAAATAATTCGGCGGTTTTTCTTACAATAGCGCCTGCTATACGAGCACTAGCTGTTTGACATCTTTTAAAGTTTGATAGATCTGCCATTTAAATGAATTTCGATGAATTTCCTCTGATGATATCCGTAAGTAAGTTGGCGACAGTAGTCGAAAGGCCCCCTTTTCAATAGCTACTACTACACCGAGGTGTTGGGGAGGGCGCTACTTCTTTCCCTGGATTGCTCCACTTTACCATTGATACGTACCTTATTTTGCTGAGTGTTAAGCAAGGAGGTATCAAGTACCATTTTAAAAGTCTTTGGTATGATGCGAACTGGGATTGAACCCAGGTCGCCCGGACCATTGGCGCACACTCTACCCACTGGGTCCATAAGCCGGTATGTCTGTAAAAAACAGCAATTTTAAAAAGTAAGATATGATAAATCAAAAGACACAAAAATAACGAATGTTTGATGGTTTTATAGGAGTTTCAAAATTATGATGCGAGGATTCTAGGGTGGTTTCATTATTTTTTCCAACCCTGGTATGTATAACCCAACTCTTTGGGTAGTATGTGACAGAAGTTAAATTTTTAGCGAAGTGTCACATGATATGCCACTGTGAGGGGAGAAGTAAGATTTAATCTACCTTCCCCTTCTGTGTTTTAACTAACTGCCCAACGACTGACCGCTTATGCAGTTGGAAATAAAGGTCAAACTACCTGCACTCCATAACCGGGTGGACGGAGAAGGAATGTAGGTCATTGAGTAGCACAACCGGAGAGGATGAGGATGAGGAAGGAGCCAAATGATTGGCGGAAGCCTTAGTGCCGGAAGTAGTGTCCTTTTCGTCAGAGGAAATAGGGATAAAGAATTTAGTTTTTAGGACGGAGGTCACCGTGAGAGGACGTGCTGACATGATGCCAAAAAACTCCCGGGCACCTCGCCGGTGAAAAGAATTGAGTTCTGGGACAGCAGTTGGCGTGACAAGATGTATTGAAACTGTCGCCGAAATTCCGGGGAAGAGCGGAAAGAAGCTTGGACAGAAGATAACCGGTGCCTTCCCGCCAAATTCTACAGAACACCGCTCGCCCGTAAAAGAAAGGAATCTAGGAAATGAACTTCTCAAAAAAAAAAAAAAAAGATAAGTACATCTTAAACTGTTTTTCCTCCTAACCTTCCCAAATATTGGAACATATGTATTCAGAAAAGGAAAGAAATTGACTGAAGAAATTCGTTTCATAAACTGTAAACGAACGAATGGACTTAAACTACCTTTTCACGTTTTAAAAGTAAAGAAAGAAAGAAGAAATAAGTCTTACTCAAGACCACAATTCTTAGGCATCTAGAAAGAAGCAACTAAGTTTTAGTTTCGCGAAAGATGCTGTGATCTTGTTAGTCTTTGGATAGTATGTGACAGAAGTTAAATTTTTTAGCGAAGTAACGTTAGTTTGAATTTAAGGTTTACTTTCTTCTACATTGGTTGCCGTATCAAGAAAAAATGTTTGATTTCCTTGTTATTTACTCATAGCTGAGAAGAGGTGAAATTATTCTTATGCCAAGCAATAACGTGAAATTAGCTTGCTTATTTTGTTCGAATTCTGGATATTTTTACAGAAGATTTTTTTTTTGTTTAGCACAAGGTCACAAGTTTAAGGCACTGAAAAAGACCTTGGTTTCCTCACAAATGTCATCATTTGAAAACAGCTTAAATTAGTCTTACTCAAGACCGCAATTCTTGGGCACCCTGAAAGAAGTAGACTAAATACATTCATTATACAACCGAAGATACCTAATCTCACTACGACTTCATAGAAACCCATCAGTTATAACGGGTGAAAAAAAAAATCACAAAAGATGATAAATCTCATGAGTGGCAACTGAAAGATGACAGAATTCGATAATACCTTTATAGAATCAGTTGCAAACACTTCAATTCACCAAGTGCTAAGAACTTAACAAGTTACAGAAGCAAAATATGCTGTGATCTTGTTAGTCTTTCTAGAACATACTGACAGAAATATAAATGCCAGAAGTCAGACATAGTGACAGTTTTTAAACACAAAACGTCTCCGGATCGATATGTCCTTTAGAGCTGATCGAAACGGAACGAATTTGAAAACCATTTCAAATATAGTGATGTAGAAGTGCAAATTGGCAGAATGTGGCAAATGAAAAAAATCAGCACTAGTAGCTGTTGGAGCACTGGGACTATTCCAAAGAAGACTGATGAATTTGTCAATAACATACCTGGAAAACCCAGTATTTATGACGTAGATTTTTTATTTCCTCTGTACTTCCTTAAAGAAATTCTTGCTATTGTGAACATAAAGCCCAAAAAGTTGTAGATATTCATGTACAACAGGAATCGTTTGAGTTTCACTCATATATGGAAACTATCAACATGGTGCGACGGAAATACCCCCCACATTTTAAACTGTCACCTGTGTTGGGCAAGTAAACTTAGAAAAGTGTCAATAGTAACTCCATCAAGCTAATGTCTAATCATTTGCTTTCAGATAGATTTAGGTTTGACTTTGTTCGGTTTCATTGTTGAATGGCATATCAACATTCGTGGGTTATGTAATGCCAAATACATCCTTGTAGAAGAACAGTTGTTGCTATTTTGATTTTATTGATATTAATCATTTCTTTGCATATAACTAAATGGTTTCAAGCGTTGCTATCAAATAATAATAATTCTATTTGATACTAATCTTTTGTTTGGACTCAGTTAAATGGTTTCAAGAATAGTAAATAATTGAATAGTTCTAATTGACCTACAGATTGGATCGTAACAGGTACAACAACTTCAGGTCAGAGTGGATATGGGAGTAATGTCAATAAAGGGAATAACATAGGCACAATCCCTAAACTTTCTGGTCTGGAACTTCAAAATATAATAGTTGAATGTCATATCCTAGACACTCGTTATGGGGGTCTTACCTCTCAGCAGAGATGCAGTCGACGTATTCTACACCCCAACTGACAGGTAGTGTATAACAGTAAGACTGTCATAACTTTTAGGACATGGGTGAGACCCTGTAGCCTTTCTTTAAAAAAGAAACGAAATCAATAATGACAACATTATCATTATCAACAACATTAATAATAATAATAATAATAATAATAATAATAATAATAATAATAATAATAATAATAATAATGATAATAATCTCCACTGCAATTTGTTGTAGTAAATATTCCACTCAAGTATATATTTAAGAAATGCACAAAAGGATAAGAATTTTCAACTTTTCAGGAAAAAATTAACCGTATTATGAACTAGAAATCCTTTCATAAATTGTTAGAATATACAGCCAGAATATAGGAATGGAATTTGGCATTGGAAACTATATCCTGCTTCTAATAAAAAAGAGGAAAAGAATAACAAGTGAAGGAATAAAACTACCAAATCAGGAAAATATCAGAACTCTAAGAGAAAAAGAAAATTGCTAGTAATCAGCAATATTGACAGGGGAAATTGTCAAATAAACAGATATGATTGAAAATGTACGTAAAGTTTGCTTCAGAAGAACAAGAAATATTTTTGAAAGCAAAATCTGTATGAACACCTCGGCAGTCTACCTAGTAAGATACTCTGGATGATAATTAAAATCGACATTAAAGTAACTTAGACAAATGAACCAAAGGACAAAGAAACTGATGACGATTCACAAGACCTTACACTCGAGATAAGACTATGAGTCTATAAGTCAAATGAAAAAGAGGACTTGCTTGCATTAATGACTGAGAAGATGCAGCAATTCAAGGATTTTAGAAATATACAATCAAGAGAAAAGAATGAAAAAGCAACCAGAAACAGCAATGGTAATAAAAAAACAACGAAAACGTTTGATTTATTGATTGATTTTAACAAAATTGTAACCTGTCTAGACTATTTTATGCCTTCAAGTAAGACAATTGCGTTCGTTGTTCACGTAGCTTCCTCGGCGTAATGGCTGGATTGTGGACTTGAAGTGAACGAGTTTAAGCTCCTGTCGAGCATTGCCTGGTCAGCTAGGGCTGTAGAATACACTGACTACTTCTCTGCAGAGGAGAAAAAGTCCCCCCCCACGAGTGTCCTCGATATGACGCTAAACAGTCTGATGGTGAGGTTCCAGTAATGCTGGAACTTTGGAGAATACAGAGTACCTATCCGTTGCTATCGCTCCCATGTCCACTCTGCCTCGAAGTGGCAGCACCTGATAGGGTCCTATCTATGGGTCAAATATAATTAAACTGTGAACTTATGCTCAACTGAATTGCTTGAAATGGAACTGTTTCGACATTTAACTATTGTGGACAAAAACTGTACTCATACTAAACTGAGTCGTTTGAATTAGAACTGTATGACTAAACTGAATAGCTTGAAATAGAAATGTTTTTTACAATTAAATTTTTTACTTATGCTGAACTGAATTGTTTTAAATAGAACTGTTTATATGTATAAAACTGGATTTTGCATTAAATAACCTACAAAGGTTGATTCGCCATAAAACCAAACCAAACCAAACCATTCGAGCAATTACATTCACTTTCTCATTAATACTCTTTGGAACGGTAGAGACCCCTCATTTCTCCTAGCTATCAGTTAAATAGAATCACTGCTATTCATTTTCTACTTATTGAAAAGGCATGAATACACATTGCCTTTAGTAAATAGTTGGGGAGACTGGAATCTTAGGCCTTGGTTAAGTTTCTTTGTTTAATGGCATATAAATCTTCGTGAGTTATTTAACGCCGAAGCTCTCCTTGTAATAGAATAGTACTGATACCATTTTAAATCAGCAATAAGGAATAAAGGAATAAATACATTTTCCAAGATATTAGTCCAAATGAAATATTGCGACTGGAGTTTGAACTCGCTTACTTTGATTCTTCAGTCCAGCACGTTAGCCACTATGCAACAAAATCTCTCTCCTCCTTATCTTGAATTATAAAAAAAGTTTTCATTTGAACAATAGGAATCTTTACTCAGTCTTGAAGAAACTGTTTGTGGCATTTTCAGCAGGGGGATGCAAAGTTTGCGGAACGAAATCAATAACAAAATCATTTCCGGAATCAAGTGTTTTAGTCGAGAAGGTGGAATGATCAGATTGATTTCCATTTTCCTTTCCGCAGGGGAGTGTGGCTGAGAAGAAATATGATCGGCAATATGGATATCGGGTAGAAAATAACATTGGCACTTAAACAATCTTTCTATGTGAAACTGGGGACGCAGGTGCGAAACAAGGATAATGAATTGAATTAAAAAAGTGATTTTTCAACATTGGAAATAAACAGCAAAACGACTGTCAGTAAATACAAACGACTTTTTAGAAAGAAACAACACTGTACATATCAAATTTAGCAATAGTAAAAAAAAATCACTCACATATAGACACACACAGTCGTACACACTCAACAGTTAAGAATGTGAAGTAGTATAAAGAGCTGCTTATTTTCTGTGTGTCTCAGTCGTTGGTATTCGAATCTAACTTTAAACAAGTACCATATGTGTGTATACCCAACCCCTGCACACGAGTAGGATGCGACTTAAGGTTCATATTTTTAGAGGAGTTTAACAGGTTAGAATTTAAAGTTTTCATGAAAAGTTAAATGGTTCCAAGCATTGCTATGTATTTCTAACAATTCAATTAAACACCAGTCATTTGTTTACACACAGTTAAATGAACAAACTATTCTATTGGACCCATAAGTGAAGATCCAGGTCTGCCCTACTATTTATAATTGCTGGATGGAGAATAGTTGGATTCATACCTTTCTTAAGGGTATTTGTGAAACGCAAACGGTATCGTGTAGGAATTGAACACAGTTCGCCGTATCTGTCTTCTACGATGGTAACCATTACACCACAAGTGGCTACGATTGTCATTCAAAAATTTCTAAGCTTCGCCCAGAATAAACCGGGCATTCAAAAGTGTCATGCAAATGCCATCTCTTTTCAATTTGTACTCTGGCAGTATTCTTGGGCTTCGTCTTGCAGACAGCTGGCTAATCTCCAAGATCTCAGTTAAAATTGTTCAACAGTGGGTGTTCTTTCTGGGTGTGGCTTAGAACTTTTTGGACGTCCCTCGTATCTAATGCATACTTTATTATGTCGATTTCAATAAAATCTGGTTATTCTTGCGTAATTTTCCCATTCTTAACATACAAAAGCAAATGATTAGAAGAAAGGTGTTTATTTTTTCAAACACGAAGGAGCAGTAATCAATCAATCTATCTATCTATCTATCTATCTATCTAAACTTAGTGATTTGAATAGATTAATAGTCTTTGATAGATAGATTGTTAGATAGATGAACAGAAAATAATTGTTAATTTAGACGAAACACTAACTTACCGATTGTTACAATTCCCGTCAAGATATCTTCACTTCAATAAATAAGGTTGGAATTCATGTGCCCTCGAGGATAAGGTAGTGAACTGTGACATCGTAGTAAGCGAGTTCAAGTTCCAGTCGCGCTATAATACACTTATGAGAGCTGTGAACTCATTTATTCCCGCAGCTATGAGTTGAATAACACAACTGTTTTTCTAACAGGATGGGTTGGAATTAAATAACCCGAGAAGGTTAATATGCTATAAAATAAAGAAATCAAACCTTACTAAATCATTATATAAGCCACTCAGTTGTTGTGAACAAATGTAATTTTAATTCAAAATTTAAAAAATTCAAACCTCTAAAACTTCCGTCTCCATATTTTTTTATCACACCTTGATTTTGTAAATGATTTGTTTTATTTTTGTCTGGTTTTGTTTTGTTTTATGGTATATCAACCATTGTAGGTTATTTAATGCCAAATCCTTTTTTATACATAAACGGTTGTATTTCAAACAATTCAGTTTAGCTTAAATACAGTTTTTCGTTTACACACGGCTAAATGTAAAAGCAGTTCAATTTCAAACAATTCAATTTACCATAAGTACGTTGCTAAATGTCAAAACAGTTCTTTTTCAAACAATTCAGTTTAGCATAAGTAAACAGTTTATTTCTGTTTGACTCATAGATAAGACCCTATCAGGTACAACAAATCCACGCCAGAGTGTACCTGGGAGCGATAGAAATAAAGGAAGCTCTGCATTTCCCAAAGCTCCAGCATTACAGGTGCCTCACCATCAGTTTGCTTAATGTCATAAACAGGACTCTCGTTGGGGGAGTCATACTCCTCTGCAGAGATGCAGTTTCTGTATTCTACAGTTCGAGCTGACTGAGCCAGTATGTAGATGAGTGGCAGCTGTTTTCTTTTTTACTTCAAGTTGCTAACTTCTAACTATAAAGACTTACCATTGTCACCTTTACAGGACTGTTTTCATTTGAACCATAGGCGATTGTCGTTGCAATGTCTAATGATTGGAAAAATGGCCATGGTTTGATTGGTTCGTTCTTTAATGACATATCAATGCATGTGGATTATTAAATGCCAAATCGTTATATATATATATATATATATATATATATATATATATATATATATATATATATATATACGAGAAAGAATTGGACAGTCATAACTTTGATGACACATGCTCGAAGGTTTGGGTTTTATGGCATATCAAACTTTGTAGGTTATTTAATGTCAAATCCATTTTTATACAAATAATCAGTTCTATTTCAAACAATTCACCTTAGCATGAGTACACAGTTTAAATATGAAAAACATTTCTATCTCAAGCTATTCAGTTTATTAAAAAATATTAATTCAGCTAATTCAGTTTAGTGTAAGTATATATTTTGTTTACACATAGTTTAATGTCAAAGCAGTTCCATTTCAAGCAGTTCAGTTTAGTGTCAGTACTGTTTCAAAGTCAAAAACGGTTCCATTTCAAACAATTCAGTTTTGCATAAATACGCAGTTTAAATGTATGTACTCAGTTTAATTGTTAAATACATTTCTATTTCAAGCTATTCAGTTTAGTCAAACAGTTCTAATTCAAACAATTCAGTTTAGCATAAGTAGGCAGTTTAGTTATATTTAACCTATAGATTAGGCCCTATCAGGTGCTACCATTCCGGGCCAGAGCTGACATGGGAGCAATGGCAATGAAGGGGTGCACCACATTCCCCAAAGTCCCAGCATCACTGGAACCTCATATCACATCTAGGACACTCGTTGGGGATGGTCTTACCCTTCTGCAGAGGTGCAGTCGGTGTATTTTACAGCCTCAACTGACTGGGCAAGACACTAGCTTGATTATTATGGATTAAACTTGCTTAATGTAAAGGAGATCATTTGGAAAAATAATGAAGCTATCTTTGAGAAAATAAAAAAAAAATTGGCAAAAAAATACCCCCTCCCAAATAATAATGATCTACCGTATATACTTATGTACTGAATGATATTTTATTACCAATATTTCACCAAAACCAAAGGGTAGTTCATTTCACGTGATATATATTTGAAGTGTCGAAGCGTGCCTTGTTTCTTGGGATAACCTTTCTTAACTTCGATCCAAAGTCTCCTCGCAGAGCCTATCCAGAAACAAAGGCTATTAGTTGAGATATTAAATTTTTACTTAACATTGCTTTACTATTAATGACACCTGCGTATATTAATGACACCTTTACAAGTCTAATAATTAGTAAAAAAAAAAAACAAACCAAAAGTAACGTAAACACTTTACTATAAAGTAAAAGCCTTTGTTTTCGAAAATCTAAGTAAACACGGCGGGCTATATAAAAGTTTAGATTATAATGTTTATTTTAGTGTGGAAAGTATAAATTAGTGTTTAAATGTTTTCTTTTGAGGTCATTGGATGCTATAGAAATATATTTGTTGGCTGGCATATCCAAAATGTAGGGTTCTTTCATAACACGCAATATATGAGTTGAGAACATGAGTGACATGTAAGAAATATGTGGACAGAGACCCCCAAGGGGAGAACTTTTAATTCAGACAATGAATACCAAAGTACCTTAAAAAAGAAAGAAGTAATCTCTCGTTGATTTTTCATTTCTGTCTGGGTAAATATAGCTTCAGTTTTTCTATTTTTTTGTTCACTTCTTTAATACAGTAGACTCCCGTTAAAACGGGCATTTAAAAGTTCCGTTAAAATGAATCATTGATTACAATAAGTGGTTTTAATGGAAGAGTATTGATATGGATGAGTTTGAAAATAGTTGATAGAAATATAATTTTTATTATCCTTTTGCTTATACGGCTTATTTTGTGGATAGTAGCAATAGCTATCCAGGTAATAAATATGCCATAACAGTTTATTTACTACATCTAATTGTCTTATTGTATGTTTTTTTTATTTAATGATTTTGATATATTTACTTTTTATGCAATCATATGTAAATTTAGTTAATTGAAAGAAAAAAACAACAAAAAACAAACAAACAAAACAAAACAAAACAAAAATAAACAAACAAACAAGAATGCATTTTAATCTTGTCTTATCCTTTTTAATTTTCCTTTTTTATCAATGAAATTAAACATTAAGTTGAAAAACATCTCTGAGAAAACCTGACAAAAAGGTGTTCGAATAAATAAGATATAAGCCTTATATATATATATATATATATATATATATATATATATATATATATATATATATATATATATATATATATATATATATATATATATATATATATATATATATATATATATATATATATATATATATATATATATAAAGGTTATAAAATTCATATTTCAGTGTACCTTTGTTAGAAGGAAACCAGATAAGAAGTAGCAGTTTTTTCGTACATTTAAATGACTCAAAGTAAGTTTTTGTATGATTATACTATTAGGTAATTACAGGTCAATTGGTTAATTGATAAATCTTAACGGCATGTGAACCCTTCTTGTGTTGTTCTATACCAAGAGATTGAGGGGGTCTAATGGTCAAAACGATGGACTGCTGAATCGTAGTAAGCGAGTTCGTACTCCAGTCGCTCTATTAAGTTCACTTTCAGACAAATA
>CAUZXS010005506.1:62500-181638 GCA_963585895.1 Sepioteuthis lessoniana | reverse complement strand
AAGTAATTTTTGTTTGTGTTTGAGTTCTATAGCTGATTTTTCAAATACTGGAGTCAGAGCTCCAACCTCAGCAGAAAGTGCCCTTTTTTCCTGTGCAAAGAATAATCTGGTTTGGACATGTGGTTTGAGCGAGAGTCATGGTAATTTTTCAATGGCCATATTTTAACCTCATCAGTAGCTGCTACCCTTAAAGATGAGTAGCAGTAGTTTCCTAACTGAACTATGTGATCCTGGCTGTTGACCTGTGGAATTCGTCTGCTCAGCATCTGGTGAAGTATGCTGTTGATCCGATGCTAGGTTCATGCACTGTGCTTCACATGGCATCAAATGTTTAACTTGTGGGTGTAACCCCCCCCCCCAAAAAAAAACAAACTTTTCCTTTATTTTTTCTTCTGTTTTGCCCATTCCCCTCTTTATTTCTCTCTTTCCTCTACTTTCTGAATATTTCTTAAGTTTTAACATCCAGCTATCTCCTTTTCATTTAATTTTCAGGCCCTAGAAACATCTCTTTGTTACCTGACTTATATGACCAACTATTATACACCATATATATCTTGAAACCTCTATAAATGCATGTGTGGTCAACATTTAGTTTAGTAGAATAGCAATCACTAACTTAGTGGGCTGTGGTGTTTAAAATGTTAGAAATGGTACCACTTCTACAAGAGATGGCGTAGTGCACTTATGCTCACTTGATCATGTGTGAACCTTTTCTTATATACTACTACATACTTGTGTAAGATTCCCGATGACTTTTACCCTGCCTTTTTATTACTTTTAAAGACCATTGCTACTCCAGTTGGACAGATACTACTTACTACTACTTCTACTACTACTACTAGCCCAACAAATAATAAGAACAGTAAATAGAAAACTTGAATAAAATAAATCAAATATGATAAATACATGACAGCATGCTGGTTAATGTTAAAATTTTATCAAAAGTTAATTATTTTCAAGCCCTTCAACTTTTCAGATTGATTATGGTTTTTATGACATCAAAATAGGTGTGTCAGTTGTTAGCAACTGAAATTTATCATTAGTTATGTTTTTGAAGAATATCGTAAATAAAATGTAGATAATAACAAATAAATCTAAAAAAAAAAAAAAAAATTGAGGCTACTGCTCAGGAAGTAACATTGATAATACATTAAATATTTTCAGTAAGATGTTTTATAGCAACAGTGTTAGTTTAAAAAGAAATCCACACTGGAACTAACAAGTTATTTTGAAATTATTAGCTCAATTCACACACACATGCACACACTCTAAAATGTTATTTTTTTTTGTCCTTGAGGATTCCAGAATTTTGATAACTGTTCATAATAAATTCTTTTTTTATGTTATACTGTTTCTGCTTAAAAAAGTTAATTTAATATTTTCAGAAGCATGAATGGAAATAATTTTTTCTTAATAAAAATGATCATGTTTGGGATGGGAGGCTTCACAAACTTTCAAGTGGCACTGCTTGTAATTTTTGTTGGAACACACAATACTACTAATAAAGAACATATTTAAGATCTGATTCTTGTTGGCATGGTGTACACAAAATTAAAGATTCTAAAAAAAGTATTTCTCTGATTTCATGAAGATATTTAAAAAGAATTTCTTGCTTAACAGAAAATGTTCTTATTCCTTAGTTAAACTGTGCTGTTCTCACTTGGTACATAAAAAGGAGAAAGACATATTCTTTATAGTTATCTCAACCCTTAATTTTCTAAGAAAGTAGGCTCCTCTGTTCCCTATGAAATTGTGACCAAATCATAGGCATTATATTTTGAAATTTTTTTTTTTTGCTTTTATTCTGTATGTAGGTTTTATTAGTTTTATCATTATAAGTGAAACTTAAATAATACACAGAAACTATGCACATACTTTATAGCTTTTGTCACTTTCTTTTGTGTAAAGTAATTTTTAAAAATTTATAAATTGACTACAGAAATATTAAAAATCTTTGTTCACCTTTTAAGAGTTTTTAGTTTGAATGTTGTCTAGAGGGAGAGGAATTTGTTATTTGACAAGAAGGAAAAGAAATACTAAATTTTCTTGTTTAATTTTCCTTCTACTATGGCAAGTCAGTAGATGACTGTTACAAAGCCAATGCTAGTATTGAGTCTTTTTTCAAAACCTCATTGACTGAAATAACTTTTGTATAGTAAGTCTTGCCTGCTGTTTCTTATCTTATGCTTAGCATTCTAAAATGTCTTTTCAAGATAATTCTCTTCATACATGATAGACTTTAAATAATGAACTCATTGTAAATAAGTATGATGATATTTGTTTAGCAATTAAAGTTGAGTTATGATAATGTATCCTTCTGATTCAATTAGTCCTTTTTCATGTGTTATGTTTTTGTCAACTCTATTTTATATGCTGCAATTTCTATTATTTATCTAAGTAGAAGAGACAAGGCATCTAAAATGACTATTTGTCTTATAATGATTCCTAGAAAAATTATTTTTTCTTCAAATATTTTGTTAATCAATATTTTTTTTCTCTGCTGCAGCCACTCTGTATTTTGAGATGATACATTTTAGTCACAAGAGCAGTTTTGATTTGCCTATTTCCTTTTTGCTGATCCTGCTGCTTGTGAGTTGCATAAGCTCAAATGATATGCATTTTTTATTTTTGCAAAGCTTTAACAAATTACATAATAGCATATAATATAAAAATTTAATGATGTAATCATAAATTTAGTATAATTTTTATATTCTTAATTTGTCATCGGTGTGTGTGTGTGTGTGTGTGTGTGCTAGGAGAGAGAGAGAGAAACGGATAGTATACACAAGTTATTTCATGATAAACTATTTGATACATAATCTTTTTATGAATGAGGAATATTGTAATGGCAAATTCATTCATCTAGTAAATATTTTAAATATTTATTCAGCTCATAAATTGATTTTATATATGAAAGGCAGTTGAATTTTGTAACTGCTTAATACCATAGAAATTTGTTTTCAAGAACAATAATATTGAAAGGATAAAGTGTTTTTGCAAAAGGAATAATGTAGAACCTTAAATTTGTTGTCTTATGTATTTCAATTAATTTATTGCAATAAAAATACATAATTAGGATCCATTCTGATTTCTATGTCAATTTGTGTGAATTTTAAAGATATTTGGATAATACTATTAATATTGGAAGATAAGCCCATCATTATACATTTTGATAAAATTAGACTGTATTTGATTTTGTTAAAGATTTTAATAAAATTGAATTTTGCTCAATTATATGTTCAGTGACATTTTACTTTGCTTCCAGAAATTGTTTGGATGATAAATCTCATTTTTTTAAATTGCTTTTGGTTAAGTCATTCCACAGTGGCAAACTAAAAATTAATAGAAGCTGTAAGTGAAAAAATTAAGAATTGAGTTATTGTTCTTTTCTAAAGTTTTCTTCAATGAGCAAAAGAATTGAATAAATAAACAAATAAGGTTAAAATTGAAGAGTTAAATTTCCTGGATATCATTTGAGGCTAAAAATAAACATTTCTGAAGCTTGATAATTAGCTCATTTGTTATTTCCTTATGATATACATAGTTTATGGGTGTTAAACAAGATAGAGCCACCTCAGCATTAAATGGAAAGCCTAAGACTAGTTCACACACCCCAGCAGCAATATTTCATCTACTGAAAACTATGTTATCATATATATGGAAGAAAAAAAAACATGCAAAAACCAATTTAGTAGACTATTAATATATTTATGACATTTTGCTTTTATTTTGGAAATTTTTTTTTAATTTTATGAAAATATTGAGGAATATTAAATATGTCTGATATTTTCTTAAAATTGGATTTGATCTTATGAATAATCTGATGAAGCTCTTATAGAGAGAAATGTCATAAAATATATAAATACCCTGACAAATTGGTTTGTGTATTTTTATTTCTCTTCCATTTTCACTGATTTTAACAGCATGACAACCTGTCTAGGATTATTTTATGCCTGAAGGTTAAGGAATCATATTCATTGTAAATTCTTTGCATTTTTTGTGTAGTTATTTCTTAAGAGATTTTTTTCTTTTTGCACATAGTCTGATTGAATATGATTAATATTTAAACTGATTTATTTGACCTATAGATGGGACTATAACAGGTACTACAACTACTACTACAGTCAGAGTGGATTTGGCAATGAAGAGGTACTCTATATTTTCTTGAGCTCCAGAACAGGAGCCTTACCATTAGATGTACTTTAGTGTCATATCAAGGATACCCTTTTTTAGGAAGTGGGTGTTACCCCTCTGCAGGGAATAGTCAGCATATGCTAAGCCCTGCTAACATGGCAATCTTGCATTCTTTCCTACTATTCAAGATTTATGAATTCCAATCTTTTTTATATTTATTTATTGCTACCCACTTTGTGGATCCAGATGTATGAAAATAGTAGGAAAATTTGTATGAGTTTTAACATCTGATAATCATTGCATATTGCTCTATTTATTGAATATTGAGCATTTTGTTAGTTTTTACTTTGCAATTTTATTATTTCAAAATGGACATACACATAGTGAAAAGAATAAATCATAAAAATGTTTTTGCATAAATCAGAAAAGTGCTCTAAAACTTGCTAGTAAAGTATGATAAAACCTAAAATGAATGCATTGTTTTCTCTCTCTCTCTCTCTCTCTCTCTCTCTCTTGTGTGTGTGTAGTTGGGCAGCAGTCCTTCATTTAAGCATGTTTTGATTAAATAATAAAGACACTTTTTTCTATATAATTTTATTGGGATACTTTCCAGTTTCCTGAAAAGTGCTTTAGGTTGGATTTGGTAGATGAATTTACCAAAATTGTCCCGAATGCTTTCAGCCCCTTTATAGGCCACCATCAGAAGTTGTTTGCAAATGTAAAGATTGTTGTTGTGTTTTTTTTTTCTTTTTTTAAAGTTTTTATCTTTTTTTTTTTTTTTTTTTTTTTTAATTTTATTTCTAAAAATTTTGTATTTCTTTTTTAGATTTATTTATTTGACATAGCAAAAATTACATAAACATATAGTTGGATTAAACTGAGATGCTAATGACATCAAACGAATTTAAAACAAAATGCTATCAATGGAAATAGAATATTTAGTAAGAGAAACAGAATATTTTAAAATTTTCTATCTTTGTCAATAACTCATAAAAAAACACTTAACTTCACACAAACTCAGTATCAACAATGAAATCCCATTTCTTGGTGTCCTAATAGACACAAACAATATTAACAAATTTACCACCTCTACATATAAAAAACCTACCAACAAACCATCATAAAGACACTTATTTCCTGAACTAAACTCTTCCTCTCAAACTATCTTCTTTCATGAACTTAAAAATATAAAACAACCACTTATTAATAATGGTTTTCCCAACTACATTTTTGATACCGAAATTAAACATTTCATGAATAAAATTGAACAACATTACATAGACAATACTATAAACAACCAATAAACCTTTACTACCAAAACCAATTCCATAATAATTATAAGATAGATGAACATACAATAAAAAACCTTATCCAAAAAAATGTTTTCCCAACTAATCCTAACATAAAAATAAGACTTATCATTTACTACAACAAATTTAAAACCTCCAACTTAATTATTTCCAATAACTCTTTCTCCTCCACTGAACTTCTTGATAGAACAAACGTTAATATATGCTCAAATGTCCCTTCGGAGACTGTGTTTCCAACAAAAATAATACATATGTTGGTCTAACCACTACTACTCTTTCAAGATGTCTTACCATGCACCTTAATGATTCTAGTTCTATACCCCTACACCTTAAAAGCCACTTCTTTCCCAAATCCAAATTTTGAAAAATTCTAGTTGAAAAAAAACTGCTATAATAGCACATGAAATTAATAGACCGCAAATACAAATCTGAGAAGCCCTATATATAAAAACAAAAGCTTCAAATTAATAGAATTAACTTTGAAAACAGCGACAATGCTTTGAAATGCCTTTTAGGTTTCCTTTTTTTCTTTTTTTTCTTTTTTCTTTTTTTAAAATTTTTTTTTCATGAGTTATTGATGAAGTGAAAAAGATAGAAACATTTTTAAAAATATTTTCTGTTGATAAATATTCTATTTCTATTGATAGCCATTTGTTTTGAATTTGTTTGATATCATTAGCATCTCAGTTTAATCCAACTGTACATTTATGTAATTTTTATAATGTTAAATAAAAAAAGAAAAAAAAAACTTTACATTTGCAAAATAACCCCTGATCATAGCCTATGAAGGGTCCTTAAGTGCTTGGGACAATTTTGGTAAATTCATCTAAGTAAAAAGTAAAGTTGGCAACTGTGGTCGAGGGTGACTTGAAGGCTCCCTTTTTGATAGTTACTACACCAAGGTGTAGGGGAGGGCATTACTCCTTACCTTTGATTGGTCCACTTTACCCTTGATCCATACCTTATAATGCTGAGTACTATGCAAGGAGGCATCAAGTACCATTTTTGAGTCTTTGGTATGACTTGACCTGGGATTGAACCCAGGTCTCCCCAGCCATTGGCAAACACTCTAACCATCATGCCAATAAAGGAAGCCTTTGGGTCGCCCTCAACTACGATCCTCTACTAACTCCAACCCAAAACCAAAGCACTTGTCAGGAAACTTGAAAGGATCCTAATAAACTTATATAGTCTTTATCAAACATGCTTATATATATATATATATATATATATATATAACTTTGTACGAGTGTCATTGATGAAGTTTCCAGAGAAAGAATGAAGACAAAGAGGGAGTCCCCATGGCATAATGGCTAAAGTGCTGGACTGTGGCCTTAAAGTAAGCTAGTTTGACCTTCATTCATGCCACTACATTCGTTTTTTGACTAATACTTTTAGGAAAGGTACAAACCCCTTATTGCCCTCCCAGTTATGGGTTTAGTAGTAACACTGCTGTTTTACAAGGATCGCTTTGAGATTAAACAACTTATGAAGGTTGGTATGTCATTATAAACAAAGAAACCAAACCATTCAGGGTTTTAGTGAAAGTTGTTACATTCACACTGATACTGTACAAGATAGAGATCTGAATGCTTTCTATTATAGACATAGATTTTCAACTCTTTCCACAGACTTGATTATGTTAGGGCCAGAACTTTGAGCAGGCCATCTGCTATGTCTTCATCAGTGAGAAACATGTTTGTTGTACACAATGTATAGTTAAAGTGCTCAGTGAAATATTTCACCTTCTCCAATATTAGGCAATAGTTGGGGCCTTAGTAAAGAAATGTATTGTTTGTTGTTTAGTGTTCCATTTAATGTTTATCAAATTTCCTACACCATTGCTTTTGATGTAGCTGTGAACCATTGGACTCTTACTACCAAATTTTCCAGTCTGTTGTATATATCTTGGATTGCTTTTTTATTTTTTATCCTTTTATTTTTTGTCCAACTGCTCTTCAAACATACTCTCTTGCATTAGAACACAGTACAATTTTGCCTTTTGTCTCTAAATATCACTGTTGCTTATTTTTCATTATTGTATCACAGATGTTCTTTTGCTCAGTCTTTTTATCTTGTTTGATGTTTTTCTTGTTTCATGATGGCTTTTTTGTTGTTGTTACAATGAAAGTCTACCAGTCTTTTTTCCATTTAAAATGCTTCCAACAACAGTATGCATTATTACTATGACACAGTGCTTTGCTATTCCAAGCTCCTTGGTGATTTCATATAATCACATTCTTTGTAACATTTTAATGATTTTTATCCTTTTTCAGAACTCATTTTTCCCATTATGAAATTTGAATCAACTACCCAAAAAGTTAACTTGAAAATGCCAAAGTTTATGCAATCTCTGTTTGGTCCCTTTAATATATAGCTTCTTAGTTTAAAAAAAAAAAGGAATTAGATTTTTGAGCAAGGTGGCTTATTTAGTTGTTCATCATAGTATGGTTTTCCTAGATATATATGTAAAAGTGTGAGTTACCTGCCCAAAGTATTGTCCACTAATAATATATGATAAGAAGTTGTGACCCAGTAAGAAAAAGAACATTGGCGAATAATCTTATTGGGTCAATGTTTGCCTAGATAAAATCGATCAGCCCTTGATTATTTTTCATGGTAAATTGTAGATGTCTCTTAACAAAAAGTACTTAATCAAAATTTTACCTGTTTCTTGCATTGCTCCTTTATTATCAATTACTAACATATAATAAATTGATTAACACTTGCTTGTTATGGCCTCTTCTCTTTAAGTTGGCCTTCAGCCAATAACTGCTACAAGGCTGCTACACTATCTGTTTTTGTTGGTCAGTTGGTCATGTTACTTGGGTTTGTATAGTTGCTCATTGAAATTGGGAACTGAATGTAATCAGTCTTGAATAGCATTTGTTTGCCAATGCTACCATCTTATAAACTGTTGGCCTGACACTTCAATGTATAATTTTTATCTACTGGATTAATATCCATGGTCAGTTTTACTCCAGACAATTTCTTTATCAGATTTGCTACCTATTTTACTAGAGTCAGTTGATTGTGTATCTTTTATTACTTTTACTGTTTAATCATTTTCCTGTACAAATTATGTTGCTTAATATTCATATATTAATGAAAATTCCAGCAATTGTTTTCCTCCAGAAATTTTGTTTAACAGCTAAACATTTATTTAATGAAGGAATATTCTGCAAGCTATTCAATTTACTCAAGAAGCCAACTAAAAAAATTACTTTCATATTTGAATATTAGACATTTTAATACCATCTCAGTGTTAATTTTCAGAAAAGCGTTAAATATATTGGAATATCTTTTTTTTATGCTGGAATGGTAAAATGTTAGATCTGTGAGTCATCATTTATGGGGGCTTTTATCCCTGTAGTTGTTACTGTTATAGTACCTTGCTATTTATTATTCTTGATGCATTATTTTAGAGCTTGGATTTGGCATGAAAGAAGGGTTCTTTATTTGGATAACTCTAGTTTTGGACTGCAATCAATAATTTTATAATTACGTTTTAAATAAAAAATCTGAACATCACATTGCCTATTTATTGTAATTTATTACTATTATCTGTATTAAAAAGCAGTATCATCCTTATCTTTTATTAATTAATTTTTTAAAAAAATATTCAAATCAGAAACTTTTCCTATATTTAAGTGCTTATTCTTAGGAATTTGTCTTAATGTAGCAATATAATCTTCATTGTTATTTGATAGTTTAAATTATAAACTGCAAACAAATGGGGAAATAAAAAATCACACTTCATCTTATTGTGATAAACATTTTTTTCAGTTTCTAATAGGTATATTAAGAAGGTAAGTTTGTCCTGACATTTTCTAAGCTTGTTACAATTAAGAATACTATTCCATCTTTGATATGTACTTGAGTTTGTGGTTCTTTTTTAGAATTAGGAATTAAATGTTGATTTGTTATGATTGTAAAGGTTTCCTTTTGAGGTGTTTTTTTTTTTTTTTTTTTTTTTTTTTTTTTTAATAAGTGTGAGGGAGTTATTGATGCTAATCTTTGGGAAAACCTTTTATTAAAGAGTAATTCAAAAAAATGTTCAATTACCATTTGACATTTTTTTCACATTTTCATAGCAAGCATTTTAAATTCTTCACTTTTTAGAAATTGTGTATTTTGTCATTGTGGTTGAACAGAAACTTTTGTCATTTAATCACTTATTCTATTTCATTTTATTTTTTATTGAAACTATTAAAAAATTGCAGGTGTTTGATTTGTATATTAAGAACTATTGTAGTTCATCCACTATTTGCCTTTAGAGAATAAGGTGCCATAAATTAATATCTGAATTTTTCTGTTGCTTGTACTCATAAACTTTATGGAAGATAACATGTACTGGATAGAGCTTATCTGGCAGGATACCAAATACCACCGGATAATATTGATAGTACAAATAATTAAAAAAAAAAATCTTGAATAAATGATCTATACAGGTCTGCAGGCTACATGTAACCCTGCAAGAGCTCTTGTTGTGGCTCTTGAGTTTTCTAAATAAAATATCCTTGCTCTATAACAGTCATAAGCAAACTGCAGCCTGCAGGCCATATGTGGCCGGTGGTGTTTTCTGAATGGTCTGCCTAAAACTTCAATTTTTTAATAGAAAATATCTTTTTACCAAAGAAAAAAAATCGATCTCTTATTTTTAAGGCAGATGCTTATACATATGGTCTTCCATAATAAAAATGATCAACATACTTTCAACCTTAAACTACCTTGAATCCTTTTAGTCATGTAGCCTGCTTGATGATTAGCCATGTCTCATGCCACCCACTTCTTGAAAAAGGTTGCCAACAGCATCTCTATAAAATAAGTTCATTGATTGATATGCAAAAATTCAATTTCTGGGAAAGCATGACTTCAATGAACCATTTTTGTCTCTAACCAACTCTCTTTAACTCTTCAAAAAACCAAGTCATTGTATGAACCTAAAGTGATAAATTTTTTAAAAATATCAAAGATATGTTTGTAGCAATGCATCTCTGGTATTTATTTCGCTCATTTCCCTTATATATGGGTTACAGTGTAAGCTAGGTGATAAATTTATTTTTTAATAAAGGGATGAAAAATCAGGACTATTGGTTTTTCATATATCTAATTAATGTGACCTCTAATCTTTTGTCCCTAACAATTCCAGTAACTTCTGATCATTTTAACTATCAAATATCAAAATATAGTAAATAATAATAATTAAAAAAAAAATGTAAATCAACCAAAATATCTGAATGTAAACTATTAAATTACTTAAATTTAAAAAAATTCCTCATTATATTCATCATTTTCATTTTGTATATTTTCTTATGCTCTTTTTCTATTTATGCTCTATAGTTTTTCAATTATTTATCAAAGCATTTTTTGTCTCTAGTTACACTCTTGAATGTTGTTCCATGTACAAGTTTGTTCAAGTCAAAAATATTTTTGAAGGGTTAAAGATAGTTAGATGCAACGATTGGTTGATTGAAATCCTGCTTCTCTGAACTTGAATTTTTTGTACTATATCAGGTTTTTGCTAGAACTGAATGTGCTAGTGTGTAATTGAATGTAAATATTTTTTTCAACTGGAGACATTAAAAAATATCTGAGAATCCATCACCCAGATATTGCAATATCCCATGAAACTGGATATCTGATTTTTTAAAATTTTTTTCTCCATATCTTTTGCCAGATATTCAACAGGATACACATACTGATTCATCACTTGTTCTCAATAGTTTATTACTTTATAAAATAAGCTTATTGTATTCTTTTCTATAAACTAAAAAAAAAAACAAAACTTTAGAACTGAGGATTACATTTAGCATTATCTCAATAACAATCAATCCAAATGTATGTGGTGCATTCAATAAGTTTCCAGACTTTTTTGTACAGGCATTTAAAATTGTCGTAGACTCTTGAAAATTCAGTATGTTATTGCTATACATTTTATGAGATGACTGACCAATTTTTATGATTTCGGGTTTAAATGAACTGCAACAGCAGGAATTGGAATAAACCCTACTAAAGCCTGATTGTCACAGCTGGTGAATTTCAAAAATGTAATCTGGACGTGAGGATACTTTAGAAGAATGATATGCAATAAAATTCTGTTTTAAACTTGGAAAAAATGCCACAGAAACGTATGGAAGGCTTCAGACTGCTTTTTGACCATCTTGCAGGAATCGAGCATCAGTTTTTGAGTGGCATAAGAGATTCAAGGAAGGGCAGGGAGTCTGTGAGGGATGATGAGAGGTTTGGGAGGGGTAAGAAAGTCAATAGACCAGAGTTGATTGGCCACGGTCAGTGGCATTTGCACCAGGACAATGCACCAGTTCACAACTCCATCCTTGTCACAGACTGTTTGAGCAAGATGGGCATCAAGACAGTTCCTCACCCTCCCTATAGTCCAGATTTTGCTCCCTGTGACTTTTGGTTATTCCCTAAGCTCAGAGGCTGTTGTTATGAGACAATTGAGGAGATGAAAGAGGCTGTGACGAAGGTCATTGACACGCTCACACAAGAGGACTTCCATGGGGCCTTCCAGAAGTTGTTGGAATGGTACAACAAGTGGATTGCAGGCGGAGGAGATTACTTCGAAGGGGACTAGAGTTTCATGTGTGTACTATCAATAAAAGTGCCTGTACAAAAAAAGTCTGGAAACTTATTTAATGATTTTCATAAATCTGCTCAAATTCCAAAGGAAGAAAATCTATATTTGATACTATAAACCAACACCACTTTTTCTTTTTAATTATTAATTTTATAAACTGTATATAACTTTAATGTTCAGATTTATATAATTATCTTTAACTTACATTAACTAACTTTGGATGAAATTGCAAAATAAATGGTGAAACATGGTGTAGAAAATAAGAATCTTAAAGTTTCTAGGGTAGTTTGAGTTATTTTTGGTAATATTCTGATTCAAATTGTATTAGTTAAGTAACAAATATATGCTGGATACATGCAGCTTAACAATACTTCTTTAGTTATAATTATTTATTTGAAAACTCAGTTCTTGATAAATGCACTTATCAATCTTGAAGAGTTATGTATACCACTTAAAAAGTTCTACATTTTCCCCTTGTGCGAAATATGGAAATTTTTTGTTTGTTTGTTTGTTTACAGTCTAGTTCTTTTCACATCCACTTGTCAGCTAATTTTTTTTTATCTTAAAGAATGGTATGTGACAGGTGAAATCATGTTTTAAGTGAAAAAAATTTCATGTATACAATTTGTTTTTTTCCAAGCTGAAGATGTTTTTCGAGTTTTACTTACTGCACATGAAATAATTTGATTATATGTTAGTGCTTTAGCTAATAACCCAATCATAATCTTATTCTTGCAACTCATTTTCTAATATTAGACTGCTCTGGAAAAATAGGTTTTAGGTTCTGGATCCAAACATGTTTCCATTGAGTCCTAAAAAAGCATTTCAGGTGTGGACGTATATTTTTAATATATACATAAAGTGTGTGTATGTGTGTATAATGGCTGCAGAATGTAATGATTTTATTTATGTAACTGATAAATGGTGCTTAGGAATTTAACTTTTGGTTACTTACATCAAAAGCACCTGAAGTGAATAGTTATGTTCTCAAAAAATGCTGTCATCAGAGGTCTGTCATCAAATCTTTGGTAGCTGAGAAATGAAAACCATGTGAAATTTACAGAAGAATGTATGGAGAAGCATGTGAAATTTACAGAAGAATGTGGGATGTGTATAGAAAAGAATGTTTTAGTCAAAAAAAATCTTTACAAATGGGCTAAATGTAGGTTTGCCTCTCTGAGCCTGTGTTGAAAAGACAGTCTATGGAGTGGAAACACTCTGACTCTCCTGTAAAGAAAAATTTCTGAGTGTAGTAGTTAGTAAAGGTCAAGCTGACAGTAATTTTAGACATGAAAGGACCAATCACTATTGATTTCTTTGAAAGGTGCAACTGTAAACAGTGCTTCCTATTGCAAACTCCTGGGGCAAAATTCACCTTATTTATTGAATTACTCTTGAAGTTTAAGTAACATTTTAAAATAAAAAAATGGTGTAGAAGTCCTGAATTGCTTTGTTTTTGATGAAAACAAAAGCTAATGGTTGGCAAAGTTTTTAGACTAAATTTGATTCCAGGTTAGAAACTTGTTTAGCATTACAATATCATAAATTGTAATGGTACTATTTCATGATTTGATGTGAAAATCATTATTAAAAATGGATTTGATGTAACCAAATTTGATATGCATACTTGTTGGATTCAGGTGAAGGGTTAAATTCCTCATGAAGCCATATTGCTGCAAGATGTATTTAATTGCAAAAAATTAAAATTTTCAAATGAAAAGGTAAGCAAATTATTTGCTTATTAAATGTCAAATAATTATAGTATTAATATTTAGTTTGGACTAACAATCTGGACAAAAAGACAAATCTTTAAGTTAATAAATCTAAGTGTTACTCATTTAAATGAAAAATGTTTCTTGACAAATTGAAAACTTTAGCAATATTATCTTCCTATGGTAATGTAAAAATATAATTGATTAATCTCTTGTGTTATGAAGATATATTTATTTTGTTACAATTACTGTTTCTAATCATTCAGTATGAATTTTTGATTGACAGCAAAAAGGTACTGTTTACAAAAATAGAATAAGTAGAGATTTTTGACATTTTGTCTATTCTTCTTTCAGAATATGTATTTGTTGTTGTGATACTGTGAACATTTTTTATCACCCCTCAAGTAAAATTCAGAAATATTTCCTGTGACTACAGGTTAACTGTAATCCTAAAAACCCTGAATAGTTCATTGTATGTTAGTCTTGAATAATGATGAAACATTTATGGAAATACATTGAAGATGTATTAGATTTTCAAAAACAATAGTTGATTACTCCCCTTTATAGACTGAAGTTGGGATGTAAAGGTCAAAGCTGTTACCTGTTTCAGGACTGAAAATAACTTCAGTTGAAGAATGGGTAAATTAGTTATAAAAGCTAACAATAAAGCAATCTGTTATTAATAAAGTTAAAAGACCAGATGAATAAATAGCAAAACAGTTGTCACAACTTTAAAATAAAAATTGAATATGCTAGTTAGTTATTCCTATCATACAAGACCTGCTTAGTTAACAAGAATATGAGTCTTTCTGTGTTAAATAGTGTCAGAATGACAATTTACAGACTTAAACATCTGTCATTTTAGCAATGCAATTTTACATGAAGTGTCTGTGACATACAAACAACCAATATGTTTTATTTATCTTCATAGTAAATTTTCTTAAGGCTTGCTCCCGGTGAGCGCCCCGGGGCCTGTTCTGGACTTCGGTCCTGAGCGTGGCCCTGGAAAAGGAACAATGGCAGACTTGGGGCCTTTAATTAGGCACCTAGTTTCGACTAGGCTACCTTCGGGTGGGCGAGCTGCATTTTTGTCTCCTTTGTTCCCCTTGTACGGCACTAGACCATGCGTCTAGTTTAAGCCGCAAACTGGCATACGTGCCCGGACCCACATTTGGGTTCGTGAAACTGCTTGCCTCATCAGGCTCACATTGCACTAAGTGAGCCGATGAGCAGCACAGACAAGCAGGGTTCGAGTCTCGGCTCGTTCCCGACCTTCCCCTCCCCTTTATCCCCACTTTAATCGGCCTTCGGGCTTTTGACCTTGTGTCAAGTCGTGTCTGGTGGGAGGCAGCGACAAATACTGGCATCATTTTATTTGTGTAGAGATTTGTCATTTGTTGAATTCAATTATATCACAATATTCATTTTACTTGCTGTATTATTTGCAGAATGTTACTGTACTATTTTAAAGGATATATATTTTCTTTCATGAGATCTTATCATGTATACGTTATCAATAAAATTAATTTTTTTTAGTTTTAGTTCAAACTTTTTCGTACTACTAGCCAAGTTATCAGCAGTTTAATAGAAATACAAATAGTAAAAGTATCAAATAAACTAATTCTTGCATAACAAAATGTTAAAATAGGAAAATTACCAAATTTGAAATTTTAAGATCTAAAAACATTTAAATTTCATTTTTGGTAATAATTTTTTTATTTAAATATTCAGTTGACAAATTTCCTCTGCTTTCAGTGGGTCCATGTAAAATTATTAGCATTATTTACAAGATTCAGTAAAAATGAATGAATTAACATGATGTACTGATTTTTCTAAATGTAATTGCAAAATCATCAGATGCAGAGGAATGTTGATTTTGTCTGCAATTGATAAATTTCTCCTCAGTGATATTTCTGGGAACAGTAATGAGTCTGTACTGTATTCAGGAGTAGCAAATTTTGCCATAACTCAGCAGCACAGTTATATAGAGCAAAGACAGATTTAGATAAAATTAGTTTGGTGTCTCTGTTTTTAGCTGCTACTCATAGTATCTCTCATCATCTACCTGCCACTTGTGTTTTTATGTTACAAGTATGTGCAATAGACATATACCTCATTCAGTCAGTACCCACTATCATTGTAGAGATTCTACTTTCTAAAGTAAGAACTCTCAGACATTTCAGGTGTCTCATACATTCTTTGCTTCTAAAACTGTCAATCAAAGAGAGGTGAAGATTTAATTCAGGGTTTTTGCTTATTTTTCTTTTAATCTTATATGATGATATTCTCAAATGTTATATTATTTGATCAGTTCTTGTGGAAGACAGTTTATAAACAGACTTGCTTTTGTTGCAGTCTTTTTTATTTATTTTTAGAATTTTGTTTATTTTTTACTCTTGAAATTAAAAGAATATTCAACAGGAAAAAAACACTCACAAAAATAAGTCAAAATTAATAGATTGTGTAATTAAAGGTGCTTGACATAGAGCAAAAAAAGAATTAGGTTTTCATAAAGTTTGGAGAAAAAATTTTATATATATTTTTTTCCAACAGTATAAGTTTTTGTGAATCTTCCATAGCCTCTCTCATCTGTCTCCCTACTAATTTTTTAAGTAGGGCTGATGAGTATTTTCTTCACTGTTTTAGCTTCTTGTCTAATTCCATTTATGATTAGCAAAAAGAAAAAATGGTAGATAAAAAGAAAATAAAGCTTTATAAAATTACTTTGTTTTTTCTTTGCCAATTTCAGTAGATTGAATGTTAAATGATATTGAGGATGAAACCAAAGTGTTATGCCAGTAACAAGCAATAATATGACCAACTTACAAAAAAATTAGATATTCAGTATATTTATTTCATATATTAATAAATGACTGATACTTAAATACAAATCTAAAAAGTTGCTTTGTTAAACTTGTTTTGTTTAACTTTTAGGTACTGAATTTCTTACATTGTGTACTTAAATATTTATTATGTATATATTGCAGCTATAGTATATATTTGAAAAAAGTTTTGCATGGAATTTATTTCTTTATCTGTTTTCATATTAAGTTAATGGAAATTAGTGTCACTAGTTTCTAATTATTGTATGAACACTGTGCTTTTGGATAAAGCTTTCAATAAAATTAGAACAATGTTACTCTATTTAATCTGTCACATCCCAGATGCCCACATTTAAGTTTTCCCATTTAGAATTTTTTCTTTTTCATTTTGCTTATAGATATATTGAAAACAAGTAGATATTTCCAATAGTATTTTTAAATATTTTTGTCATTAAATTTGAGTTATGTATATCTATTTTTAAGATTTAATGATTGTAACTGTTTATACACGCCAACCCTGATGTTAGTTAAAATGTGGATGATAGAGCACACAAAGTATGAATAGTTTTGTATGTTTTTGCTGCCACATGACTAGGTGATGACTCAGTTGGAAGGGCAAGAGGGCTGCTGCTGCTTCTCTATAAAACTTTACAAGAGTAAATGGCATCCTGGGAGGAAAAGGCAAAGAAAGAAGTCTGTTAAGGGTTGGTAGCTGCAACTATCATTCTTCTTCAGGGGCTCTATGAATCTTTATAACTCTAGGATTTAGCACTATTGTCTTGATGCTATCCAAATATAACTGAACAACTTGAAACTGATTTTATTTTAAATTGGGATTCATTAGTCATTTTATACTAGTTGAACTTTTCCTGTTTTTGATTTCTGTTCATAGTATTTAATTTTTTCAATGTTCTTTTCACTGTGATTAAAATCAGTGAATGATTAAAAAGAAAAAATGATAGTATTGAATGTCTGGTAATATTTTGAAATACTGAAGTGTTTCAACATGTGTAGATTTTAATTTCTTAGATATTTGAGAAAATTGTATTTTTTTTTTTTTTTTTTTTTTTTTTTAAAGCTCCTAAAATTTCAAACGTTTGTATATTCAATTTCTTATTTCAACAATCATAATACTTATAGCATTTTTGCTATAAAAACAATTTTTTTAATCAGTTTTATTAAAGTGTATTAATAAAGCATATAAAAAAAATGAAGGAATTGGACTAATTTATGTTGTGTGAAGATTTTAAAATGTCTTCATTTTGCAACATCGTTTTTTTTTTTTTTTTTTTTGTTTTTTTTACGTGTTCTCTTTTCTTTTCAGAAAAGACATTTTTATAAGACTATTCAAATGAACTAAATTTTATAATCTTTTTATATACATGGAAAGTGGTTGTTTGGATGTGTATTTTTTCATTCTGAATAACTAGATTTTTACCATGTGCAAAGCTCTGTTGAATAGGAGGAAAGCATATTTGTTACAGAATAGGCAAACACATATACAGTTTATCTAATAGCCAAGAAAATGTCTTTTGAGATGCAGCAAATTCTTCATTTGTGGTTTGTAGTATGTTTGTAATAAAAATATTAGCAAATATTTTTGCTCATAGTTTTGCTGTTACTTTAAAGCTTGTCATGTATTATGAGATGAAAGGTTGGTTACATGTTAGTTTTATATCCTTTATATATTTGTAATTAAATTTTCTTTGTAAAAATTTCAAATATAATTGATATTGATTTTTAAATAGTTATGACTTATATATTCCAGTTAAAATTTTATTTTAATCAGTTATAGATTGTACTTTTTTTTTAAATTAATTTTTTTAATTTCAGGTAGTATCATAATTTTTTAAAAACTGAATTACTTTTTTTTAACAGAATGGTGGCATTTTATCATAGAGAACCTACTTTAGGATTTATTGGTACCATATAAGATTAATTCTTAACATTTCACTTGAAAACTGAGAAAGGAAACCAATATGAATTTGACATAACCAAAATTCTAAATTTTTTTTTTCTTTTAGGTAATATAGTTATTCCTCTGACTGAAACTTGAATAATACATTTTTAGAAATATGACTCAACTTTTTAGCTGGTCTGTTTAAAATAAAGATTAACTTTCAGTTTTGCTTTATAGAGGTCATCACTGGAAGCTCAGCTAGACTTGATTATTTTTTTCAACTTACCTAAAATCATTCATCTTTCTTGTTTGGTAAAAAGAGTTTTTGAATACACTAATCCATTCAAGGCATGCTATTTTGACCTCTTCACTAAAGTGTAAATTTTTGTTGATTACTAATTATTCAAAATTCTCTTTCCCTCTTTGTGTGTTTTTTAATGAAGTATACTTGAAATAGTTACAAGAAGTATTAGGTAACCCTTTTTCTTTAGATTGTATTAGGAGCATTTAATTTTAAGTAATTTCATTCACAATGACCACTTGTAACAGCTGTCATATTGGTATGCATTTTTAAAAAAGATTTGTTGAAATTGTTGTATAATTATTTTTTTTTCACATTAAAGTTGTTAAAAAAAATAAGCAACATTTTCAGTATATTTTATTTTTTTATTTAAGAAAAGTAAAGATGTGATTTGGATACAAAAAACTGTTCAGCTTATGCACAATGTGCTATGAAGAATCAAATATATCAAAAATGATTTGCAAAGTGTTAGCTTGATAGATGATGCTTCATAGATGTGTAGCCCAATTGAGATTGGTGATAAATTATTTATGAATAATCAGTATTATATGATGTGGGAGATAGTCAACATATTCCAAAATATCTAAATCAAGTGGTGAAAATTATTTGTACCAACTTGGTTTTGTTGTTCATTTTGATATGTGGAATTCACATAAATGAAAAGAGAAAATATTGGACCATATTTTTGTGTGTTATTTATTACCTAAATATAAATTTTCCATTAAAAAAAAAATGGGTAATTAAAATATACTTTACAACAACATATCCTATCTTGTGAATGACAATAAATTGCACCAGTAATGAGAGTAGCATGACACCTAATAACATTTAAAAAAAAAAATGGATGTATAGCTTCTTTTAAGTTGATTGACATCATGCTCTAAATATTCAAGCCTGGAATCTTAATGTCTCTCAGTAGTTGGAGTCCATCTGGATAAATTTCCCCCAGAAAACTTGTCTAAAATAGATTCCGAAGATCAAATATACCACCAATAAGAAGATGGAGGAACCCCATGACTGATGTGGACTAGTATTTCAAGTTTATCAGCAATGACATATTTCAAATCACCCACTCTAACTAAAGTTTGGTATCAGTCCAATCTCAACTCTTTATTTGAAATTTATTGCACATATCAAAAGACTCTAACTTGGCCATGCATAAACAAGTTTTGAACTTATAAGATATAATGTCATTTGAAGGCATTTCAAAATTTGACTAGACCTTCAAAGCTAGTTTCAAAGATGAATGCAGGATAAAGATTTTTGTTTTTATTGGAGATGATTCTGGGCACCTAACCTGCTGTAATAGTGAATGAAAATTAGTGATAACAATGATGAAAGATTGTAGGGCAAGCAAAATAAAGAGCCACTAACCAAACCAAAAGCTGGTCTTTAAGAAAATGATGCTGTGTATAGGATTTGATTAGAAAGGAATTCTCTACTTTTAGAAAAGTGAATGATTGAGTCAAACAAGTACTACAATAATTAGAACAATTCAAGGCAACAATTGGTGAAAAGCATCTGACTGGAATAAGTTAAGAGAAAGGTTTTAATGTTCTATTGAGGTAATGCTAGAAAATGTATAGCTTTGGTGACCAGGTATAAATTGTTACAGTTTGGTTGGAAAGCTTTTGCTCATTTATCATATTCAGTAGATATTGGACCTTTGGATTACCATTCTGGCCTTTATAAAATATTCTTAATGAAATAAATTTCAAATCATGGAAGATTGCAAAAAGTATGTTTTAGTAGTTCATTGATGAGAAAGCTAAAACATTCTAGAAGATTAGTTTTCAAATACAATGGTGAAAGATTGTAAATATGTAGCTCAATGAAGTTTTATTTTTACTTGATTAAACAAACTTTTTTATTACCCAATAATTGTTTCAGTTTCTTTTATGTTTAGAATATTTTTATGTTGCTGTTTCTTTAATTGAATTCAATATTATTTATTTTGTATTGTATACAAATAAAAAGGTTACATTATTGTTTTGCTGCTTGTTTTATGAGAAAATTATCTTACCAATAGTTTTTGCATTTCATTTCCTTGTGGATAGTTATTTTTTTTACTTTTCTCTATTGCCCAGTCGGCTGGGGCTGTAGAATACACTGACTGCTTCTCTGCCGAGGGGTAAGACCCCACCCACAACGAGTGTCCTGGATATAACACTAAACAATCTGATGGTAAGGTTCCAGTAATGCTGGAGCTTTTGGGGATGCAGAATACCCCTTTATTGCCATTGCTCCCAGGTCCACTCTGGCCCGGAGTGGTAGCACCTGATAAGGGTCCTATCTATGGGTTAAATAGAACTAAACCATGCTTCCTTCACTATACTGATTTTTGCATTTAAACTGCGTATATATGCTAAACTGAATTCTTTGAAATAGAACTGTTTTCACATTTAAACTGCGTACTTATGCTAAACTGAATTGCTCGAAATAGAACTGTTTTGATGTCTAAACTGTGTACTTATGCTAAACTGAATTATCTGAAATAAAACTGTTTTGACATTTAATTTTGTGTATTGCCCAATCGGCTAGGGCTGTAGAACTCACTGACTGCACTCTGCAGAGGGGTATGACCCTCCCCAATGAGTGTCCTGGATATGACACTAAACAATCTGATGGTGAGGTTCCAGTGATGCTTGGGCTTTGGGGAATGCAGAGCACCCCTTTATTGCCATTGCTCCCAGGTCCACTCTGGCTCAGTGTGGTAGCACCTGATAGGGCCCTATCTATGGGTTAAATAGAACTAACGGCATACTTATGCTAAATTGAATTGTTTGAAATAGAAATGTTCTTGACAATTAAACCGTATTTACATTTAAAGTGCGTGCTAATGCTAAACTGAATTATTTGAAATGGAAATGTTTTTTGACATTGAAATTGTACTTACACTAAACTGGCTTGTTTAATATAGAACTGTTTTGACATTTAACTGTGTAAACAAAATCTGTACTTATACTAAACTGAATTAGCTGAATTAGAACTGCTTGACTAAACTGAATAGCTTGAAATAGAAATGTTTTTCACAATTAAACCGTACTTACATTTAAACTTACATTTACATGCTAAACTGAATTGTTTGAAATAGTTCTATTTTCATAAAAATGGATTTGGCATTAAATAACCTACAAATACCATAAAACCCAAACAACCAACCAAACTTTTCTCTTTCTCTTGTATTGACATGATTACTGAATGTTGCATCTTATCATAATTTAAATCTGATTAAGAACAGCTAAGTTCATTTGAATTATAAGGATGTTTAAATTTAAAAGAATTGATTTTCAGTGATCTTACCATTAACTGGATACTTGTCTTTTTTTTTTTTTTTTTTTTTTATTATTATTTTAGTTTTCAGAAGTGTTTGGTTTAGATTAATCAAAAACAATTTCCTTTCCCTCTTGTTCGAGTCAATTGCTAACAAAAATAAAATGGAACATTTATAGAAATGATTCATTTGGCACCATAGGTATTAATTGGTGTAATTGCCACATATCATGTTTACTTAGTAATTTTATTTGTTAGGTTTAAGAAATATTTTTTTATCAGCCTAAGACTCTATTTTTATTAAATTTTATTTTCTTAATCATTTAGGCCATGTTGGATAAGTTTCTTTATGTAAAACCAAAGTAAAAAGTGATTAAAATATTGAGTATAGCAGTTTTAGATGTTAGCTAATGTTTATTCTTCCATTTAAAATTTGTAATGCTTTGTATTGCATTATATGATGAAAAAGATAGTTTGGAACATCAGATCGGCTTGCTAGACCATTATCATAATGCATGTGATTTTATTATATAATATTAGCTTGTTATGTTTTCAAGTTTAAATATATAATAACTGATTTTAAGGCAGTTTTTATACTGAATCTAAAAATCATACTCATTTTTTCTAATCAGATAAAATTTTTAAATACATGCCCTTACTTGAAATGTATAGAACAGTATTATAACTTATTTTCTTGTTGAATTAAACAAATAATGCTAAATTTAAGACTGATTGATTCACAGAAAGCTCACATTGTGCCGTAGTAAACGGAAAAATGGACAAAAGAAGCTATTTATGGATGAAAGGTCTTTTCAGGGACTTGCTCCTGTATTCGGCAGCTACTGCACTTCATTTCAAGCCCCAGCAGTAGTCAGCAACAAAGTTTAAATTCCACCATCCTTGCTAGCACTCTTCTATAATGTGAATGTCTTGGTGAAAGTATTCCCTCTACTTTTCACTCAAATCTCCTCAGTTCTTTGGAAAATAGTCCAAGTGTGACCGCAGAAAGTGCAGTTTGATTAACATTCGTGCCACAAGTTGGCAGAAACTCTTCAGTGTCTCTTCAATTTCCTTCTTGTATTCCGCATTCTAATGATTTCCCAGGAAGGTTGTAACTACTGACTTCAGTGACTACCTGGCGGACAGTTCAGCTTTACTCCGGGCTTCACCAAACATTGGGGCCTTCATGAATTTTTTATTTGAGGGCTATCATATATACCAACCTTGAGTTTCTTCATGCTTTTCCGTGGGAACTCCTCCTGGAGGAAAGCAAACCTGTTGCCTTCTCTGTCCGTTGACTTTACTAAGTTCTTACTCCTTACTTGATAGGTAAGGGCGCAAGCAATTTTTTGTTTGGTTCAACAAGAGGGTGAAACTGAATGTTATTAGAGCTGGGTGTTTAACCCTTGTCTTGATGGCCACTCTTGTCTGACTGGTTGTCTCAGACACGAAAAACAAGGATACTTTGTTTACCCATTTTGGAGCCCTAGAACCAGTCCAACCACCTTAAGATCTCTATAGATCAATCATTTGTGCTCCTGGTAGTTGACAGCAAATGATTCATGTGGTTGTGAATTTCATTTGTACTGAATGCCCAATAGGGATAGATGAAAAACTATTTACATTACGTAGAAGAGCTGCTTTGAGACTTCTGCTGGACGAGTCAATAAAAAGTATCCATTCCGTAGCATCATACTTTACGCCATTGATTTGATCAATCCAGCAATGTTGTTGCAATAAACCAATGATAACTTATCCTGGAACGTGAAAAACTGTCTTAGTTCTCTCTCATGGTCTCAATACCAGTAGAATGTTGTTCCTGGTGCCAACAGATGTTTCTCTTTGAGATGTGAACCCCGTAACTAAGCAGACTCCTTCAAAAGGTTCATGTCTCATGTCAGTTCAGCTTATGTCCAGGGTACTTGCTGGTCATCCTTTCTGGCTTATATGCATCATCCCCAGCTACAACAGTCATGTCACTATGTTTGAATCAGAGCTATATTTCATGTTATCTGGCTCAGGAACAAGAAGGTCTGGGCCATGGAGAAGGAACATCGCGATATTGGACATGGTGCTTGTTCTTGCAATTTATTCCTTTTAGATTTATGCAGAAATAATAATCCACAATATGATCTTTTCCTTCCCTCCAGACCATTGGAATCCCAAACGGCGTACTCTTCTTTTTACCATTCCTCCAATCCCTCTAGTTCTCTACATGTTTTACAACAAACATAGGTAGTGAATGGCTTATCCTAATCCCCTAGTTTGACTTCAAAGGAATTGCAATATGCCTTCTTCACAAAGTCAGTGGTTTTTGCTGACAGGGAGGAAGAACCACATTACTGCTGATATGACAGAACCTCTCAGGATTTTTCTTACACTTGCAATTCATTCTTACAGAAATACAAATATCAAGCTGAAGAGAGAAAAAAATAAATCAGTACTTAGCTCATCATTGACACTTGACATAGTACATTAAAACCATTTTAAGCTGAGGGATAACTTCCACTCCCTCTAGGTATGTGGGTGTTAGCAAGTAGGGTGGTACACTATAGTTAGATACACATACAACATTATATCTATACTAAACATCAGACACCCATGATCAGCTGTGACGAGTAGAGTCCACAGACTTTTGAATAAGTGTTATTATTATGTACAACTTGTAAACTATTCAAGCACATCTTAAAAACTAGACCTGACCAAACACAATGAATGGTATTTTTGAATTCAGCATAAAATGGCGACCATATATTACCTGATGAACCTTTGACCCTTGGAAAAAAATTTAATGCAAACCAGTGTAATTATCATTTTAGAATCTACATTAAAGGGAGAGAAATGTAATTTATATAAAGTGTATGAATGCATGATTTAAAAATCTAACTATATTGTATGGAGAAACAGATTTCAGTTATCTTTTAGTATTCTACATTCTATGTTTATTAGTGAGTTGGGATAGATTGTAAAAACTTGAATGTAAATTGATTATAGAGGACTTTTTATATATCATATTATGTTCTTTTTTTAAACATTTTCTGGAAGTATCATTGATTTAGCTTACAAGATATTTTATTAGTTCCTGCTTTGGTGGATATATAGACTTTTTGTTTAATATTGAATACATTTTAAATTGTTTTAGAGATATTTGTTACTATCTTGATGTTTAGATTGGCAAGATTAGTTTCAAGTGTTGGTTATGGTATTTGTTAGTAATATTATACATCTAGTGTTTGTGTTTCATTCTTACATTAAAAAAAAGATTTTTTGCTCTGTTTATTTTGTTTGCCTTTCTAGCATTCTAATTTAAGTGATTAGGATAATGGAGTAATTCAAAGGTATTTTCTGTATAACTATCTTCTTTGGGTAGATATTTGTGACTGCAAATGTATTGTATTTGTATATTTCTTAAATAATTGAATCTCGCTTGTATGAGTCATGAACCTCTTGTATGATTTATTTCCTTGCAAAATAAAGATGATTATTTCTAATTTAATGATTAAAATGTTTTGTTACAAAGATGAGTGTGAAAGCAAAAATTGAGTTGTTATACTTTTAATAGTTAAAAAAATATTTTCATTACCCCTTGAAGCCTAATGCAGATCGTTTTCTTTTTGTATGCAAATTGTTGGCATTTATCTAATTCTTTTGTCTTTAAAAAAATTTTTGAATAATGCTTAAGCATGGTGAAAAGGTGATTACATTTAATTTTTGTTTCTAGGAATGTTTCATGTACAAATAAAAATATACAGTGGTTTGATAAGTTTGATATAGTGGATTAAATGTTTATAAAAATGTACAATTCAATTACCTGTTTGTAGGTTAAGTCAAACTTGTAACCAAGTGGAAATTTAATCCCTAAGTAATAAGAAGCTGACTAGTTTAAAGATTCTGCTGCAGCTAGTAATGCCACTGTGCCTAAATAGAAAATGTTGAAATGCTGATTTAGAGAATGAGTTGACCTCTAATTTCAACAAAATATTTTTTCTTTCATATTTGATCTGCTTTAATTTTGCTTTAGTTGAGTGAATTTTATATGAATTGGAAAATTATTAGTGCAGTTTTTAACGAGTTGACTCTTTTTGCCAATATATTTGTAAGCATTTTATTTTCAACTATTTTTTCTATCCACTTAGACAGGTGCTATATGACTAATTGGATGTATGAACTGGAATTACTTCACTGTGAGATTTTCTTAACTTTCCCTTACACATTTGGTGATTAATGTATCCATTCAGCTGTCAGTAATGATGACTTTTTAGATACACTCTGCTAAGTAAGTGGCTTAGAAAAGTTTATTTAGCCTACTTAAACTTTCCTTGTTACTTTTTAATTTTTAGGGATTATGTATTTTTTCTTTCTTAATCTGCTTCACTGTTTCTCTTCTGGAATTGTAAAAAGAATAAAGATTAAAGATTGTAGGATTATAGAACCTTTTACTTGTCTTGGTACCTGCATTTCAAGTGTTTTTTAAATTGAGCTTTTCATGTTCTCCACTTAAAGGGACCTAATGACAAATAAAGAAGAGTTTCTATTTTCTTGTTGATGCAGTTGTGACTCAGAATTAATGTTAGAAGAAAAAAGTTGCTTTTCAACATTGTATTTTGTCTGTTTAAGATATTTAAAAGAATTATTATAAATCTTTTTCTATTTTGCCAATATTACCTGGCAAAATTGAAAGAGTCTACGTTCTGTCATTATGATCCCTTAGCTGAATATGAATTTAATTTTGGATTATCACTTAAAATCAGTTTGCGGTTGTTAAATTGAATATCTTTGAGAATTTAAGTGTCTTTATTGATTCAATATAAAAAGAAAATAAGGTGGTTTTAATATTAGAAAATATTGTTACTTTTTTATAAAATGAGAAAAGTATTGTACCTTTAAAAAGTTCTTTGTATTTGTTTGGTTACCTAGATGAAAACACTGGCCTATTAACAAATTTATACTAACATAATTGAGCAACCCATTTTCAGTGTAATGTGGAAATAACCTGGATTTTTCATCTTTTCCCAAACCTCTTCATCCCCACCCAAAGAAACTTAAATTTTTATTAACTCTGGCAAAACTACACACTCACAAACATATATATAATCATTTATAATTCTGTCAAAAGTTTAGTGATATATTAGTGACTTTTTTTATATTTAACAAACTCTTTCCTTGATAGAATAATTAAGAATGTTGAAAATAGGGAAAAATGTTTTAAGGTCAAAGTAAAAAAAAAAAAAAAAAAAAAATTTTATAAGTATTTTTTTTTTTTAATGCACTTTTTGTCATGAAAACAAAATTTTTCCTCTTTTTAAAAATTAATAAAAAAATGTTAACATATATACAATTAATTATTTTGTTTTTTTTAATTACTTATTTTATACATTCTATTTGTCAGTAACAATGTTCAATAAAAACAATGCTTTAAAAAGTGTTGTTTTAATTTTTTCTTTTTTAATGCTTTGCCAATATAATTGATTGCTATTTATTTTTATTTCAGATTTTTCTAAAAACCGTTTCACAGAAATTCCAATTGAAGTTGGAGAATTCACATGTATAGAAAGATTAATCTGTTACCACAATTTGATTCGATCCATTCCTGAAAACCTGGTGCAACTACAAGTATTAACACATCTCAATTTAAGGTAACCTCTATGCACTTTATTGAATTTTTCTGTCAATTAAGTAGAATTATCTGTTTAAATCAAATGTGATTTGTATTACTTCCTTCTTCATCCAAATATATCTCCTGCCTAACAAACCTGTTCAAATATGATTTGAAATATACAAATCTCATACAGGAAAATTATGTTTTGTAAATGGTAGGAGAAAGGAGTTTGTTAAAACTGTTTTGTATCAGAATTATTTAGTATTAAAGATTTTATTTTAGTCTTTGAAAGAATGAGACCTAACTGTGGAGAAACCGGGTTGCTGATATATTTTTTCCTTCCCCTATTTGATTTTTATGAAAAGATACATGCACTCATGGCTAATTCAGATATTTTAATTGACAATTGCCAATTTTAGACATTTAATTTAAATATCTGATAATATTTTAGATAGATAGGGGAAAAAAATTTGGGCATCATTAATTATTTTGAACCTCTTTAGAACTGATGCCAATAGCCTTGGTATATAACTTTTCAACCAATTTAAGGGTTCATGTGTAAATGCCCTCTCCCAGGGGTTACTCTAGTTGTCACTGAGAGGTTATTGAGTGAATATGTGTATTGTGTGACTGTTGCATATTGAAGGAATAAGATTTTCTGAGATGATTCAATAAATTCTAAAATTTGGTACTGACACTTTGAATTGAAAGTAGTCCACATTCTGTCATTGAAATTGGTCCACATTCTGGGAGGCCTTCAACAAGCAGGACACTTGAAAATGAGTGCATGCAATCAAAGAAATTGGTAATTGACAGTGCAAGAATTAAGATCTGGGGATTTCACAAATTGTCTGGAAAGTATAGTTATTTTGTGCAATGTGTTTGGGTGAAAAATTGCATCACTCAGGTCTCTTAGTGTCTCCCTATGATTAGTCTTTTTTCAAAGCTAAAATTGAAAGGGAGTCTATGGATGAGATTTTGGAGAGCATTATGAGGTAGCTGATAGCAATCCCCCCCAAATACTTTTCAAACTTTTGAAAAGTTGAAGGGGTTTTGATGAAAAAAGTGATCTCCAGTTCATTGATTGTTAAATCAACAAAGAATGATAATACAGAAATAGTGATAACGAAGAAAGATAAATAAAATAAAAATATTTTAAGTGTTATATAGATTTTAATAGGTAACCCCACAGTATTAACAAAAAAGTTTGTTTTAATGTAAATATCTTGAAAAATTTTCTTTATGCAAATTATGATTACATCACACTATTTTATACAGTGTAACAACTTTCAGACACAATATATCCAGTTCTATATAATGAACACAAGTAATTTTTATATTGGATTTTTCTCATCTTACTAATGGCACAGATTATGTTGATAGAATTGACTTCTTAACATCCTGACTTCTTGACAGTTTTTAATAGCATCCCACAATTGTAACTTTGTTTTAAAATAGCAAACATCTAACATAAATGATTTACAATTTTAAATAATGAGAATACTTGAAATATTTTAAAAAATTTTTTTTATTTTTGCAAATGAAATATTGTAAACAGTTTGATTAGTATTTAAGTACCCACTTATAGCAACATAGTTGGTTTAAGGCTTATTGTTTTTATTGAATACTAGATGCCTGGGAATCCAACAGGTTCCTGTTGTAACAATCCATGATAATGCAGATACTTCTATTTAGGAAGAATTGAAGGATCCTTATTAGCATTTCACGGGATCACTATTATATAAAGAATTGTGAATATAAACCCCACAAATTATCATTTAATTGCAAATTGGATTGGAAATAACATTATTTTTTAAGAGTATTTCAAGTGTATTACTGCAATAAAAACTTTGTTGTGCTGTTTTTTGCTGGATCATGGTTACACATGCACACATAATGAAAATGTTAATAATATAAAGATAATTTCAAAGGATGAATGAAAATAATCTGAAAAGTTTGTAAGTAATATTTGATAAATAAGATAAAGTGAAGTTTAATCTTAATATTTCCATGTTTGTTTACATTAACCTTTGCATATTCGTAATAAAGGTGCTCATGGCATAACTTATCATAGCAAGTGGGCTTGGTTATCAGAGTTCAAATCCTGGACAAAGCTGTTTACATTTCACTTAGCACTGAAACCCCTGGAAGATATATGAATCCAACTATTCTCCCTCCAGTTATAAGTAAATAGTAGGGCAGGGTTAGACTGGGTTCTTTAACCTTGGTATGGCAACTGGTCTAGGAAAAGGAAAACTTTGAATTTAAACCAGATCTAAAGAAGGATGGGCTCTGCCAGGCCCTTCCTGCTCAAGATGCACTACATGAAGAGTGCCCCCATGACCAAACTGTTACCGGATAAATCTTTTTAAGTCTCTTTTTACATGCAAATTTTAATTTCATCAGATTGTCTAATAGATGAGACAGATCATGAAGATGGAGAGGTGATATCATATATTAAGTAAAATTGTTTCCAGTGTTTTTTAATAAGATTTGGAATCTGTGCCAAACTAGAATATTATCTCATTTTGTGCTTTCCTTTTTGGTATATTCTTTATAGGATGAATCAGCTGTATATGTATTTGATACAAAATGCTGTTTGGTCCTGGAAGTAGAGGCTGTCTGTAATATAGTTAGGATGGTGCAATTGGCCCATTTCAACATGAAATTGAATGATTGACATGTTTTTATGATTGTAGTAGGTGTCATCTCAGCAAAGATAGGAGCCAAAACTGAAAAGAAAGTTTAATGAAAATATGGATTTTGATTAGTTAATATGAACGCATGAGCCAAGATAGAAGTTTTCAGTTAAATTTCCATAGTTAAAAAATAGAAGACAGCAAATGTATTTAAGAGGCTTGGGGCTACCATACTAAAGATTACTAAGGGACTTTTCTTTCATCTCTAATGATGGTAGCAAAACAGAAACCTCATTAAGAAAGGCTAGTTTAGATAATGAAGAAACATAAATGTGGGAAATTATGAAAATATAAATATATATATGTTTGTCAGCTTGATTTCAACCTGTCTGGGGTCAAGTGATAACATCAAGGCATCACACACTCGCTCAACACACACTCAACAATGCTACATAAAGATTAGGGTAACATAATATAAAAGCTCAAGGGATCAAAATTAGTTCCTAACATTATATATATCTGCCATCAGTACTTATCACAAGAGTAAAATTTCTCTCTAACCTTGCTCAGATTTCAAGCTTGCTCTAGAATAAACTCTGTTTTTTTTTTCATAGGAATAAATTGAACTGTATTTATTTCTATCAGATTTTATCCTTTCTTTATACTAAGTATGCACCAGATGGGATGATTTTGTACTTATGTCCAATTGTTCATATCATCATCATTATGTCTTGCTGCAGATCTCCCTGACCCTTCTCTGCCACCCTTCTCTATTGTCCCTTGCTTCCGGTAGGTCTTGAAGGCTACATCCTGTATTGGCACAGAGTTGTTGTATGTAGGTTCTAGCTGGTCGTCCTACCTTTGCTCGTCCAAGTGTAGGGGTCTACAGGAGTATGTTACTTATGAGTTCGTCCCTACTTCTCCAACTGTCTCCTGCATGTCTTGTTCATCTAACTTGGATAGTTTTTGTGATGGGTGGTAAGTGGCCGTACAGCTGCTGCTTTGTGGGCTGCTGCCTCCAGGACTTGTTCGATATTACTCGCAGCATTCTTGTGTAATTGCTGTCAAGCTTTTTTCCATATGTTTAGTTAGCATCCATGTTCATATAATTGTAATATAATCTTGCTAAATCACCTAAGTACTTTTGTTATTAATTTTTTATGAAATTATTAAAGTGTCCCTATTTGTCTGAATTTTAGTGCATCTTATCTCAGGTTTCTACTTGTGAAACTAATTTTGTGTGTGGTTTTGTGCGAAATTCTCTCTTATGTAAGATATAATCAGATGAAAGCAAATTTATTTCAGATACAATATAGGAACATTAACTTTGAATAATATCTGCCATCATTTTGAATACAAAGATTGATTATGAATTTTACTGTGCACAACTTCAGACTGATCAATTATTTTTACATGAAGATCTTTTAAAGTGTAAGAATGTGTTGAGTAAAGTGTTTTAGCATTTCTCTATTGGAAAAAAAAATTTAACATACACTAATATTTTGTCTGATATTTATTTTTTACAACCAATATTCTAAAAGTAGGCCTACACAAACACTGGTTATTATGGATATCCATACTTATATAATTCTTTATTTAACATATAGTATTATTGCTGATATTTTTATTTGTAAAAAAAAAACAAACCATTTTACCTTCTCTTACCTAAAGTCTTTTCTAGCACAATTCACATTAACAAACTCTTTAAAATATTTGATTACTGGAAAAAAAAAAATTTCACCTTAAATTATATTTTCATTGACAATTGTTATTACTAGTAATTTTTTCTATTTATAAACTTTTTTTTCTCCCTAAATTATCTTTTGTTTCTTGGCTGTTTCCCACTTTAATGCTCTCAGTATATGATAATACTGCGTAGAATTCTCTGAGAATATTTGATAAATGATTTTGTTTACAAAATTTTGCTTGCCTGATTTTTTGCTTGTTACATTTTTGGGGGTTAGTAAAAGATAGTTCTGATCTTATTTGTTACTACCAGTAAAGCTGTGTTATGTGTGGTCTAAGTGATTAAAAAATTTGGTCAAAATAACCAGAACTGCGATTTAAAAAAAAAAAAAAAAAAAAAAAAAAAAATTTATTGTTAATAAAATTTACATTATTGTAAAGTATAATCTCTTAACTGAAATTTTGAAAAGCTGATTTTTTTTTTCCAATTTATTTTTTGTGGAGGTTGTCTACATACCAAAGCTTGTTTGGCACCAAAACTTGACCCACTGCAACCTACAATTAACCCATTGTTGAGTTAGTTCTGTTTCAGTGCTCATCCAGTCAGATATGTCTTCATTGCTTGCTGATAATTTTATTGTTTTGTGACTTTCAGGGCTGTGAAAATGTAAAAAAAAGATATGAACAAACCTTCAAATACACTTCTGAGTAACAGTGAGACACAGAAGTGTCATTATACATACACCAAAGTGTTGTAGAAGATTGATTGTGGTGTCTGTATAATATCAGAACCATCTTTGTAAAGAAACAATGTTAAATTGTTGAAGTTTTATTGTCACTGTAATGACAGAAACATAGGAGAATATTATACAGTTCAAACATGAATATTACATTGAAAACTTGGGCTTTAGTATTGGCTAGTTTGAGGCCAAATGAGATGTATATACTACCATTTTGAAATCCAAAATATGTCTGGTCTCAAGGGTTTCATATAAGTGATTGTGTACTGTATTTTTACTGAAGTCCTTATGTAAGGAATAATTCTAACTGGGGTGTTTCCCAAAGTTGTTTGTTCACTCATTCCTTTAGAGAAGGGGTTGGAGATGGCCGGGTGATGACTTAGCTGAATTATCTTATTTGAAACATTTTGACACCTGTAGCAAATGTATAGCAGGGTTTGGTCTGATTAGAAAGCAATGTGTTTTATATTTGAGAAACTCTGCAATATGATTAGATAGTACACATCATATGTCTCCTTGGTGCTACCATACATCTTAGCTGTTGAAGTGATTGTTCATTAACATTAATTGCAGTTAATATTTGTAGTGGTACATTAAGCTTGTTGTAACAAGACTGTTTTGTTTTCTACTATAATAACAATTGCTATTTTGTGTTATGAGCTTAGCAGGTAATTTGATTTGTTTGATTATCTACAGACATTTAGCAAAAATATCAGATAAAAACGCCAGCCTTTTTTATTTTATACAAGTTTAAAGAATCTTAGAAAGTAAATCTCAATCAGTGATGTTGTATGTATATCTTTGTTTATGATCACTCTTAGAATAGATAATGAAAAATCTTTTTCTATTTTCATCATATTGGTAAGATATCTTTGCATTTACAGTCTATTTCATCAATTTTTTTTTGTTTGAAGGATTTTTACATGTTATTTTTTAAAATTCTGAACCATTCATTAATTTGTTAACTTAATTGTGTAATTGACTTCCCTTAAGTCTTTAGAACTTTTATTTTAGCTTCTGGGAACATTTTTCTTTTGTTTTTATTTGTTCATTCTATCATGATTATATACGTATATTTTTCTGGTTTGAGTACAAGGTAAATTAGCATTTTGTATAGACAAGATTTACTTCGTTGATTATACTGTTATAATTTACTAAGTTTTGCCCTGTTCTGGTACAATGCTACAAGTATGGAGCACTTGGTGGGGATTGTTACTACTCAGTAGTGATCTGCGAGACTAGCTTGGTTTGGTTTCTTTTTTAATGGAATATCAACCTTTGTAGGTTATTTAATGCCAAAGCAATCATTGTACAGGAACAGTAATAGTACTATATAACCCATAATTAGAGGGGTTTGTACCTTTTTTGAAGGGTATTAATCCAAAAGTTAATGTAATAGAGTTCAAACTTGCTTACTATGATGTTGCAGTCCAGCATATTAACATCTATGCCATGAGAACTCCCCTAAAACCAGCTTGCTAACTATTTATCGATATATAAAATGTTATACATGTTAAGCTGGCTGGTATTAGGGCCACCGTGACATTTGGTAAAATGTTGTTTGAGAAGACAGTGGAGCTAGAAGTTTCCTTTAGCCAAAATTAGGGTGACTATAGAGAACTTAAAGCATTCTTGATTATAGACAGTTTCATTTGGTAAGAATGAAGCCATTTGGAGTCGGTTAAAGTTGACTCAGATTGGCATGTACTTTTGGACAGCTCTAGCTCAGACAGTTGGGAGTTGTCAATCAGTTGAATTTAGAGTATAGTAAGGTGCAATGAATTAGTAAATATTCTGTGCTAAAAAGAAACAGCCTTGTAATGTAATGGTACTAAATAGATGTTTGTAATGTTATTGTACCAAATAGGATGTTGTACTGTTACACACCAAATGTATAGTTGCACCACCATGTGCTCAAATAGATTAATGCGTATATTGTTATATCTTAAGTAGTAGTTGAACCCTGTTGTAACCTCCCCATGGTAAAGTTTTCAAACACACAAAACTATGTCATCGTTCACTAACACAAAAGTTTGTTTGCTACTACACTTAAGTTATCCTCAGGAGAAAGAGAGTATGCATTAGCTGGACAAAAAGAAACATGTCAAGAGGAGAGGCAGAGAGGGCAGACACAGACCTTGAATTTTCCTACTGGTTTTCTGTTGTAGTTTTAATGTGTTTGTTTGTTGGTTTCGTCTTCACAAGTTTGTGTCAGGTGTGAGACCCTTTTTTGGAGCTCACCATTTTTGTTCTTACATTTCTGTATCTAGGTGTCAACTGACTGTCTTTACTTCATTGCATCTGGCTGTCAACTTACTTTCAAACCCAAGTTGTTCCCTTTACTTCTACCTGGTGTCGGAGGGAGAACATATCCAATTCTGGTGGTTCTGCACCTGTACAGAAGATATGGGACATCCAGTTTTTTTTTCTAGTCATTTTTAATTACTGTAGTCATTTACTCATGACTGGCTGAGCTACATCCAGTACTTGAACCTGAATCTCTTTGTCTGTTTTTCTTTCTCCTTTCCCAGAAATTAGCCTCTCATTCTCTTTATAACTTGAACCTACCATATCACGTTACATAACTTCCTTACAACAATTGTAAAATTTTTACCTGTAAAAATTTTCAAAACTATGTTTCTAGCATTGTTGGCTCACAGATATACATAATTATTTATTTAATCATTTATCTGTTGTTAATGTGGGTTTGTCTCAGCAATCCTATCTAACTGATACTTCTATCATTTCTCCAAGATATTCATAAGAATACATTGAAAACAATACAAAAAAACACAACACAATTCAGAAGAAGTAAACAAACAAAGGAATATGCGACATGTTAAATAGTTCAGTTCATTAATGTTTGTTCTTTCTGTCCTTGTTTCATTCTCCTTTTATTCCCCTCTTTTCTCTGTTGCTAAAGTCAATACAGTTTTCCTTTTTTCTTTTTATTTTGTCTAAACCGATTTTTTTGTTTTTTTTTTTGTTTTTGTTTTTTTGTTTTTGAATCAATGTCTCTCTTACTTCACTAAATATCACTCTTCTTTTTTATTATTATTTATGTGCTTGTAAATCATTTTGTCTTACCTTTCTCTATCTTTTTCCATCTCGGTTCTCTCAAGTCCACATTCGTGCTGTAAATTTATAATACACTCTAACAGTTATTCATATAAACACAAACCCCAGTCTACCTGCAGAACAAGGAATTTTCCTTCTAAATGGTTCCTTTTTCTTTTTTTCTCTTTCTTCAAGATCCCTCTATTTGCTCACCAATCTAGTGAGATATTTTTGGGGACCTTTTCCTGTTGGTACTGATGTCTCTTCTTTCCTAAATCCATTTGTTCACCTATCTTACTCTTTCAAGTTGAATTCAAACCTGAGTACGGAATTTTTCCAGTGCATACTATGAAACAGGTGAAGATTTCAGTTATGTACATCTTACTTCTGCCTCGTGGCAGAAGGAGAACATATGTTTCCCATAGTTCCACACCTGCGCAGAAGACTTGGGACTTTGGGGATTTTTTTCTAGTCATTTTTAATTACCATAGTCATTCACCTGGGACTGACCTACAACCAGTACTTAAGCCCGAGGTCAGCTGGCCATTCCTGTTGACTGTCTGCTTTTTCTGCTTCTTATTTTATTCTTCTTTCTCCTTCCTCAGAAATTAGCCTCTCATTCTTTTTATAACTTGGACCTATAATATTATGTTACACCTATATTTGGGATAAGACAAGTGGTGTGCTTGTGGAGATAAGGGATCTAGTCAGATTTTATTTCCTCCTCCCCCCAACATGCACTATTAACTGCAGTTTTTAATTTAGCGTAGATAATGATTTTACACCCCACATCCAAGAAATTATGAGTACAAAAAAATGAACAATTATGAATTGTATCAAGGGCTGGTCTTTAGCCAATGTGCTGCTGCTGTATATATGGTAAGGTTGGAAGTAAGTTCTTATCATAAGCTCTTTTCTGAGAACATAACAAATATTGCTCCTAATTAGACCAAAATAAAGTTGGTAATTAATGAAAAATCTCTAGAATTGCTTAAGAGAAAAGTTTCAATGCTCTATTGAGATAATCCTAGATCATGTTTATCTTTGGTGATCAGGTCAAATTTATTTCAACTTGATTAGGAAGTTCTCAGTCAGTTAGACTTGTAGATCTTTTTCATGTTAAAACAATGCTTGTAGCTAATAATATATTTACTATTTTTAACCTGGTAAATTTTGAATTCGGCATAATAATTCAGTTAACATTTTAGCCCAAAAAATTTTTCTGAAAAGGCCGCAAATAAATTTGTACTCATACTTTTATTTTCAGTCATACAATTAATTGCTATTCAAAGGTGTAGAATAAAACAATAGATTCTAGTCAATAAGCCTTTGAAATAAACTTTTTGTACTATGAATCTTTCTTTATAGTCAATTGAATATTTACATTTTCCAGATATAAATGTCCAAATTTTACTGTTCTATTTATCAAAGACTGTTATTCATAAAGCTTTTTAATATATTTTAATACTCTAATCTGTTTTCCCACCGCAAAAAGATATAAATAATAAATTATTAATTTTGAAGAGCATAAAGTAATCCTAAACAATTTGAAAGCTAAAAAGTAAAGTAAAGTAATTAATAACTAGATAATTAAATAATTCATATAGTAATGCTTCACTGGTTTATGAATCTCTTCCTTTGCTTGATGTTGTATGTGAATAGAAAATGGTTGTGTGTGCATGCATGCACACACATGCACACAATTTACCATGGCCCAGTTGGCTGGGTCTGCAGAATACACAGACTGCAGAGGGGTAGGACTCCCCCAATGAGTGTCCTGGATATGATACTAAATAATCTGATGGGGAAGCTTCAGTAATGCTGGAGCTTTGGAGAATGCGGAGTATCCCTTCATTGCCATCTCTCCCAGGTCCACTCTGGCCCATAGTGGTAACACCTGATAGGGTCCTATCTATGGTTTAAATAGAACTAAACTGTGTTCTTGTGTTAAATGGAATAGTTTGAAATAGAAATGCTTTTACATCTAACTGAATTGTTTGAAATAATACTGTTTAGCTGTATAAAAGTGGATTTGGCATGAAAACACCTACAATGGTTGATATGCCATAAAACCTTGCCCATTTGGCTGGGGCTGTAGGATACACTGACTGCTTCTCTATAGAGGGGTAAAACCTCCCCACCAATGAGTGTCTTGGATATGACACTAAACAGTCAGATGGTGAGGTTCTTGTAATGCTAGAGCTTTGGGGAAAACAGAATACCTCTTTATTGCCATCAGTCCCAGGTCCACTCTGGCCTGGAGTGGTAGCACCTTATAAGGGTCCTATCTATGGGTTAAATAGAACTAAACTGGTTTCTTGAGTTTACTTTTTTTGGCATTTAAACTGCGTATTTATGCTAAACTGAATTGCTTAAATAGAACCGTTTTGACATCTAAACTGTGCACTTATGCTAACCTGAATTATCAGAAATAAAACTGTTTTGACATTAACTCTGTGTATTGCCCAGTTGGCTGGGGCTGTAGAATACACCGACTGCTTCTCTGTAGAGGGGTAAGACCCCCCCATGAGTGTCCTGGATATGACACTAAACAATTTGATGGTGAGATTCCAGTAATGCTGGGGCTTTGGGGGACATGGAGCACCCCTTCATTGCCATTGCTTCCAGGTCCACTCTGGCCTGGAATGGTAGTACCTTATAGGGCCCTATCTATGGGTTAAATAGAACTAAACTGCACACTGAATTGTTTGAATTAGTTTTTGACATTGAAACTCTACTTACACTAAACTGAATTGTTTAATAAAGAACTGTTTTGACATTTAACAGTCTGTAAACAAAATCTATATTTGTACTGAACTAAATTGGCTTAATTAGAACTGTTTGACTCAACTGAATAGCTTGAAATAGAAATGTTTTTGACAATTAAACTGTGTACTCATGCTAAACTGAATCATTTGAAATAGAACTGACTATTTGTATGAAAATGGATTTGGCGTTAAATAACCTACAAAGGTTGATATGCTATAAAACCCAACCATCAAACCAAACCAAGCATTTTATCACTTAAAACAAAAATGCAATATTTCAATTATAAAAATAAAAGATAAATTAAAATCACTCATGACTGAGTTTCATGCACACTATATTAAAGTAAACTTATATCCTCATGAGAGTGATCTTAATTTACCTTGTTCTATCTTATAATTGAAATATATAATATTTTTCCTTAGTCATGTTTACCTTTGATTCAGTTGATTGTGAAGATGAAAAGATCAATGATTTATGAAAAAAGGAGGGAAAGTTCTAGTGGGTCAGAAAGAAATTAATCTTGATTTATATTTTTAAGCAGGCAAATACAACTTCAAAATGAAACAGTTAATAATAGATTATATAAAAGAAATAAATATAACACTTATCAAAAGATTGTAAGGTGTGGATAATTTTCGATTTTGATATATTTTGTAATTACACAAATTTAGATCAAGTTAAGAAAATATGTCACTAAATTGCTTTTTTCTGATTATTTTAATAAGTCTTGGATAATTTTTCTAGTTGACATTATTTTCTTGCTGTGCTATTGTAGAGCATGTGCTTAAATTATAATATATTGTGCAATTGTCATTATGTAGTTGTATATTTAAACATTCCGAGGTATATAAGAATGTAGTTGAATTGCATGTCAATTCTAAAAGTAAAAGCTTCATGCAACAAATGAAACCAACTCACTTGTAATTAAACTGGTTATCAAAAGATCTTTGCTCATATTTCATTCTAGTGTAGTTCTCTTAAAAGTGAAAGGATTATTTACATGTAAATTTGCAGTTTTGACCTGGATCCGACTATAGTAACTGTATCTGTGAAATCAGTTATTTTAAAGTTATTCAATATAAAATATTCAAGTGAAAACAGTTATGCCAGAAAATAGAATTTAATACTTCCTAAAACTAAATACAAAAGAAAAGACATATAAATTTATAGATGATTATTTTGATTTTTGTAATATATTTAATCATATTTCCCTGTATACAGATACTACACTCTTATCTTAGGCAGAAGTACCAGGAAGTGACTATTTGATCCTAGGTAGGAAGTGTAGTACTACCCTTTTATCCTTGTAGAAGTTTATGGATAGATGAATAAAGAAACTGTCATACTGTTCATTATGTAGATAGATTATTTTTTCTGATCTAGGTTTCCTAAAAAAGAATAAAAAACTCTGTAAAATTGTTGAGGAAAAGAAGCATATTATTACAAAAAAGATTAGAAGAAATAACCATTCAAATTATTTCCCAATCTCTCTATTTTGGGTTCTAGGATATAACTTTTCAAAATTACAGCATTTTTTACTTCGATCCTAACTTTGGAATTTTATTTTATTTTTTTTAACAAGTGCATTACTTATTTGAAGAACATGAATAAATAAAAATGTGAGATATTTTTCTGAAACCTAACAGTGGATAAATTTTATGTGTCATGTCTGTATATTGCCACCCTTGACCTTGTGACTTCTTTCATCATTACAAGGAGGAAGAAGAAGCAGTTTAAAAGTCAGCCATTATTGCAGCAGGTTGAAAATTATCACAAGAATGACAATTTGAATGAAACTGATGCCTGCTTTATTTTTTAAGGGTTGCAAACACTACATGCAACATCATGAGTTGTTATGAGGGTCAACATTGGAGATGACAATCTCTTGTGAGTCATTCCTATCCTGTTCACAATAATATCCAGATTAATTTACTTTTAGGAGGTGGTGATGTATAAAAACAGCCATTCTCTATGAAGGTAATTTTGGGACTTGATATTTTTAGTGAAAAAGCTAAAATACTCACTTTTCTAACTAATTGTTGTTCCTCTTTTAATTGATTAGCTTTAAAAAGATTAATGAAATTTTGGAGCTCATGTTTGAAAATTTATCTTCTGTGTTTTTAATTAAAAATTAACTGGCAAATAAAGTTCTTTTATTTTTTTCTAAGTGCTGGTGAATGCTATATTTTTATTCTTAATAAAATTAAAAGGTCAAAATTGAGACAATATTGTGAAATGAATAAAGCTTAATAAAATTGATTAAACTGTATTGGATTTAAAATGGTGTTTATATATATATATATATATATATATATATATATATATATATATATATATATATATATATATATATATATAACCTGAAGTTGCCATGTATACATGAAAATAAAAAAAAAAACCCAAAAAACTTTGATTAAAATTTATTTTATAAGTTTTGTTTCCAATATGGCTTTGAAGGCATTTTATGTTTTAATTATCAGAAGTTTTGTATATTTTGTTGTTAGATGTTTTTATAAATGTAATATTTACTTTAAGTGATTTTTTTTTCTGTTACCAACGGCATGTTCTTGATATATTTTTAACTTTAAAGCCATTATATTGTTCATCCTTCTATATAGAACCAAATCCTAGGTAATATACCAATGTTATTTATTCCTGCTTAGAGAAATCTACAAACAAGAGTGTTGCCTCAAGGTTTTTAGCACAACCTCCTATGATTCGACAGATTGTTAGAATCTGAAGTTGTGGATTGGGTTCTCTGAAAAAATATATATATATATATATATATATATATATATATATATATATATAATTTTTTTTTTTTTTTTTTTTTTTTTTTTTTTAATTTTTTAAAATTTTTTAAAAAGAATTTTCTCAATTTCTAGGTTGCTGTGATTGAGAAGCAGAGCATTATAACCTTAGCCACTATAAAACTAGAAGTTATGCCTCTGTAGTTCTTGGGCACCTCTGGTAGTGAAATGGTTTGCAAGCTAGATTAGCAAACCTTCACAAGTGAGTTTGACTCTCACTAGGTGCCCCATTTATACGGCCTTGTGCCACATCTAAGCAAAAAGCTTAGTAAATTACTATCTCCATCTCTAAAACCATTCAAATAGGAGAAACAAGACATTAGGGACACTGCTGGAGAAACAAGGATGAAATCATAAGTGACATTTTCCTGTGAACCTCTTCACATGGATGTGCCAGTGTTGGCTGACCAACAAGAACTTACCTACAGTGACTCTGTGCAGACACAGGATGTAGTCTAGAAGATCAGTCAGGAATGATGGATTATGTAGATGAATGGAGAGAGTCAGGGAAATCCGCACCAGCAGCACAACTTGATGATGATTTATTCCTAATCATTTGCTTTCACCAGCATTGCCTCCACTTCATTTTTAATGTAAACTTGAATCATTTCATTACTGACACTGAAATCCTCAATTCAGCTTAGACCACAAGCACCTGAAGTGAGCAGGCCATATGGTAAAATTAGAGAAGTATTGTCTCCTCAAGATCTTCCTGTTTGGAGAACTAGTCACTTGTTGGCAGAGTAGCAGGGAGGGGGGCTAAAATGAAGAGACACAAGGACTCCTTAAAATGGACCCTCTCTGTAGAATCAGCTACCATCAATAGTCATCATATCCTTCTGATAGGATGACATGCACAAAGTATACCTGATAACATCTCTTGTCAAAACAAACCACACTGTAAGAAAAAGTTATGTCTCATCTTACACTTGATGTGAAATACCCTTCCAAATCTTATTGATAAAAAAATTATTTCTGATACTAATTGGATATTTTTCATGTGATAATATTGTTCCTCACATTAGATCTCTATATCTGTCAATATCTTCTGTTATGTAATGAATAGTAGCTAGACATTATCCTATATGATATTTGACGTAATCTTTTAGTTTGCTAACAATTTTTTAGATTTAAAAAATTAAAAAAAAAAAAAAATGTTTTTTCAGCATGTAACCCTTAAGTTGTGTTAACAACCTTAGTAAATTTAGAAAAAAGAACTGATTGAATTGTATTTTGAGGTAAGAAATTTAATATTTTAATTATCTTTATTTATGTCATCTATCAAATGTATAAGAATTTGCTTGGAGGAAGGCGTTTTTACACTTTGAAAAGTTCAACTAGTTTTGTATTGTTGAAGGAAATGAACTTCCTTTCAAATATTTGCATCTATTTATGTTACTTGCCAGCTAGAATGTATGAAAAGTGAATGGAAGTGATATTTAAAAATTTTTTTTAATCTACAATCGGTGTAATTTGATGGCTCCCTTTGTCCTTTAAAAAAATTGCCTAAACATTTTTTAAAATAAAGATTTAAATCCAAATTTAATTTTTTGTTGATTTTTATGAGCAAAACGAGGAAGGAAATCAATTTTTTTTTACTGGAAAAGTTTATATTTTTGAATTATGTTGGTGATTTGGTAGTTGATAATGTACAGGATCAAGTAAAGTTGTGAAATTGTATAATTTCATACATTAAGTTGGTTTAAAAATATTTTTGAAATGAATGTTCACTATATTTTGTGCATTAATCAATTCCCAATAAATTATGATAAAAAAATCTTAAACTCTGGTAGTAGACAAATTATCAAATGCACAGCTTGCTTAGTTTTTCTATTCATTTTCAGGTCTACCTAGAATGTTTATGCTTTGATGTTAAAGAGATCATCTCTAAAGAAAGGAAGTTCTATTAAGAGTCATGAGCTCTAAACTTTTTCTTGGCATCAATATGTTTATTAATGGATCATATTCTTGATGCTTATTTTTTCTTTTTATTCTTTAAATTTTTTGCTAGTTTGTGTGGTAGTAAAAAAGAGTTACTTCTACTCATATCCTTTCCCTTCAAATACTAACCATTGCTTGGCTAAGTCGGTTGTTATATGATAGGATAATTGCTTTCTGATACCTACTATTTTTCTTAAGTGGATTTGACTCCAGGTGATTGTAATGTGAAAATTTTCTGCTGTGTATCTACCTTTATATCTGTGTATCTTTTTAATATTGTACCAAATATCTTGCATTTTCATTTCATTTGATATGTACAGATAGTGTTTTTTTTTCATTTTTTAAAATTTTTTTTAAAGATTATAGTAATAATATTACATCCTTGCTAATGAATAAAAAGCATAAAAGGTAATATTTTGAATAAGACTATTTCTTCATAGTTTTTTTTTTCATTGAGTCTAATTACTTTGTGTTTCTTGACAGTTTTGCATCTGGGTTTTCATGAGAGAAGTAATTGTATTTCTTCAACTCACTTAACATAATGTAAAGTTTACATTCGTTTTATCATTTTTACATCTGAAAGAAGTGAAAATCATGAAATCAGAGTAAGATTGGTAGAAATGTATGTAGTTTAAATATAATCTTTCCTTTCCTGTAAATTGATGTAGATCTCATACCTGAATTGTTTTTTTTTTTTGTTTTTTTTTTTTTAAATTTATTTTTTAAATTTTTTATAGTTAATTATTGCTGCTTTAATAAACACAAACCCTTCCAATAAAACTGTATATGCTGAGTTCCTTTCTCAATTTCCTGAACACAAATTTTTGACAATCTTTTTATCATTCACATGATAACTTAATTTTTGAACAATTGTTAAGTTTACATATGGCCATCAATAAGCATGTGTGTGTGTGTGTGTGTGTGTTTTGTGATCTTTTATTTATTCACTGTCTCTCAATTTTATCCATTCTGATTTTCTCATTTTTATTCATTACTTTTCAATCAACTAAAAATGAGCTCAGTCATTTCATTTTATTTAAAAAATTTTTTGTCACGTAAAAATATGTAATTCAACCAACTTACTCTTATTTATTATCTGGGCACCTTGGGTGGTATAATATTTAGAAAGATAGACTAGCAAACTTTCACAAGTGAGTTCTCTTCTCATTGGGTGCTCTATTCATACAGCCTTGTGCCACATCTAAGCAAAAAGCTCAGTAAATTACTACTCTTATTCATTATCTCTAATGAGAACAGTATTTTTGTAACCTTACTTGAGAAATTTTTAGCTACTTTAAAGAAACCATTTAACACATACAATAGTATACCCCCCCCAAGACCCCTCCCCATATTTTGATCTAAATTTACTTAGAACTAATTAGCTCTTTTGTCTATGTTCTTTATTCTTTAATGCATTGCTTATTTTAGAGATTTTGTATTTTAGTATGTTCAAATTTTTTTTAGTCAAGCTGTTTTTCTATCATAGTTGACTTAAGGGAAGATTAGTGTAATGGATGGTTTGGTTTTATAGTATATCAGACATTGTAGGTTATTTAATGCCAAATTTCTTTTCATACATATAGTTCCATTTCAAACAATTCAGTTTAGCATAAGTACAGTTTTTTGTTTACGCACAGTTAAATGTCAAAACAGTTCTATTTCAAGCAATTCAGTTTAGTATAAGTAAAAAGTTTAGTTCTATTTTGATCCATAGATAGGACTCTGTCAGGTGTTATCACTTAGAGCCAGAGTGGACCTGGGAGTAATAGCAATAAAGAGGTACTCCATGTTCCCCAAAAGCTCCATTATTACTGAGGTCTCACCATCAGATTGTTTAATGTCATATCAGGACACTCGTTGGGGGAGTCTTATCCCTCTGCAGAGATGTAGTCAATGTATTCTGCAGCCCTAGCCGACTGGGCCATAGTCTTGTGGAAAAAATTTAACTGACAATTTTTTGGGCTTGGTACTTTTTATATTTTAGGAGTATATAGTGATAAAGGATGATAAACATAAATAATAAAAATAAGCTATAAAGATATTTGATTCACTGAACTAATATTTGAGTTATTAAAAAAATGTTGCTGACTTACAAATAATACTTATTGCACAAAAATACAAAAAATATAAATATTAGTAAAAGACTTACCATATCTGATTACTATCCAAGAAGTTAGACTATACATTATCAGAGCCTTAATAAGTATACCATTACATTTTTAAAAAGTTATTTTGGAAAATCTTATTTGGTCTGGTAAATACAGAACAACATATCGTTTTCAAATGATATTTTTACTAAATTTTTTTAAATTTATTTATTAAAAATCTCATACCATTTAATGTAGATGACATTCATAGTTTTTATTAATTCTAACTATTGATTGATAGGTATGGTTTTCAGTTTTTCTATTTATTTGTACTAACTATGAAAATTTTAATTAGAAAGTTATCCTGAAATCCTATTTTTGATGATTTGATTTCAATATTTTACAAATCTCTTTCACAGCACACAGTAAAATATTACTTTTAACTTTGACTTTAATATTATCATAGATTAAATATAAATTATTGAATTATATCTACATTATATTTAAAAGAATTTTTTTCTGGCTAAAATTTTTGAAAACAATTTTTTCAAATTATTTTTCTACTGCTATCCAAACTGAATCTGAATTGGACATAGTGCATATAAACTGAATAGAAAAAAAAATTAAAATACCTACTTAATAACATGCAACTCCCCACTCTATTTGAATAATGGTTGTAACACCATATGGCATAGTGAAGCACTAATCCTTGCATGGCTATATCTATTCAGGTATGTTCCAGAGCTGTCTATAACTGAATTGTGTGTATTGAATATGGCTGCAGGAAACTTAATGAGGTCTTTAACATATCTCATACATGTTCAAGGGGTTTTAAATCTATTGAGTATGGTGGGCTAATGGAGTATCTGGAACCAGTTTTGTCTCGGGTACAAGATGGGGGTTGCATTGTCTTGGTGGAATAAACATTAGCACTGGGAAATATGGTGAGCATAAATGGTCTAAAACAAGATCTTTGTAACAATTGTCATGACAGATTCTATTTTCACTAGTAAACTCCAATAGAACATACCACGCATTATTACAGAACACACAGTACCTTTTATAATGTCCTGCTATCAGGCTTGGTCCATAAGCACATATCGTCTCATCCATGCATGAACTTAATTGCTCAAAAGTTGAAAACATGACTTGTCTGACTTTGTGCCAGCCTTTTGTAGATCTGTGACAATGTTCTCTGGCCCAGGTGAGGTGTAATAACCAATACTGTAATATTAATAATTGTATCTTGTTGGCTGATGACTATGAAACTGCATAAAATGTAGTATATACTATACATTGCATTGAGTGATGGATTGAATTAGGATGTTGTGATAAAATGCCTTGTTGCCACTTGGCAAAATTAAATATGCATGTGCGGAGCATGCATGAAAGCAATATTCCTCCTATGCAAATGACAGACCTAAAGAAGAAATAAATAGAGCTGCATTTCTTCAAACAGCAGTCGAGCTAAGGACTACGTTTTGCACATGTTGTAGATGACTACATTTTTTTTCTAATCTATTTTTTTTTTTTTTTTTTTTTTTTTTTTTTTTTTTTTTTATTCCTGACTACTCTGATGTAGAACTCGGCTGCCGACTGTTGTATCTCATCTACTCTGGCAGTTTTTTTGCTGAAATAAAATCATACGGGCTCCCTTTGTTGACCTGAAGGAACCACCACTATTCGCCACATTGTGAATTCTTGATCCGAACAGTGGTGTTCTAGTCCCCTCAGAATGTTCCAATTGTGGGAGTTGATTAGGCTGGGTTCCATGCTGAAAGGAATCGCTATTTATGAAAAAATAGTTCTTGTTGCAACCACAAGAACACAAAAAGAGACGAGCAATATTTTTGATTCCTGTTTAATAAAACCTTTTTAAGGCTATTGTCTTTATCTCGCCACAAAAGAAATTGCACAAATGTGTAGAATACAAAAAAAGGTTACATGAGATTCACTCATTTGGATGGAAGTGATAGAGAGGGAAAAAGGCGGAATGAGTCTGATCTATCCAGATGGTATAAGGGAGACAACTATGGATCTTTGTTACAGACACATTGACTTAGAGGTTTGTTTACTTGGCTTTGTTGACAAAATTATCTGGATTCACAAAGATTCTGTTTCCATCTCTTGGTTCTGATTGGACCAGCAAAATTCAACAAGTTATTTTTGCAGCGTTTGGAGTCTCTGTCTGACTGCTCGAATGTCTGTCTTCCCACTGGACTCTGCCAAAAATCTCTCTCTCTCTCTCTCTCTCTCCCTCTCCTGCTTTGGACTGACTCTCTTTGGTCTCCTCTGCTAACTGCTTATATGGAGTAAGGTGGAGTATCAACAACTTTTGGCCCCGCTCATGAATTATAATATGTAAATCGCTTGGATCACCATGCATTTTCGTATAATCTTTGAAACCCTGCAGGTGACTGCTTTTCAAGTGGTACTAAAAAGGAATTTGTATTCCCTGGTGAGTTTTCCACAGCCAGCAACCACTTGAGCCAGGTATAACCTACTTATCTTGTCTCAGACCTTGGGTCTGGATTTTGTCCTCCGACCACTCAAAATCCCATTCACTATTTATCATAGGATTTAATTAACAAACCCATCCATCAACAACCCCAATCCATCACCTCACTTAACTAACAAATTCAACCCCAGAAACGTTATTCCAAAAGGAAAAAAAAAAAAAAGGAAATTCTTTTTCTCTCTATAAAAGAAAAACTTATTTCTGGAATTACCCTTCTATCCATTTAATTTGTAAATTCATTCCAATCTCTTGGAATCGTTAATTGATAATTACACCTGGGGGGGTCTCTCTCTCTCTCTCTCTCTCTCTCTCTCACATTACAAGCTATTTCAGCTATGAAGAAAATGGGTGAATGAGTGAGGTTAAGCAGTGACATCTTGAAGCTTTTTATGGGAGAAGGTGATGTGGTTGCATGGCTCAATAAGCTGAAGCTGGTTGCGAAGCTGCAAAAGATTGAGGATGTAGTGACATTGATCCTAATGTATTTGGAGGGGAATGCGCACGCGGTCTATCTGGAAATGGGAAAGAAAGACCAGGCCAATGCTGAGAGTATTGAGAAAAGACTAAAGATGGCATTTTTGGAGGATGCTTTTGAAACCTATAACAAATTGAAAGTTACCTTGAACAGGGAACCAGTGGACGTGTACACAACAGAAATAAGGCGACTAGCAGGATTGGTTGGATACACAGGATGAAGCCTTGAGAAGACTGTAAAAATGGCCTTCGTGAGTGGTTTTCCTGGCCACATCTCTATGGAACTGCAACGATTGGCCGGGATTGAAAACATGGAGGTAGAGGAAGTTTTGAAGTATGCTAGAGTGCTGGTGAGACAAACTTGTGAAGGGCGGGGGCAGTTGCTACCTCTATTAAAAGCAAGCCTGGTGAAGAGAAACAGACAATGAGGAGGCTGAGTTATAAATTCATTGGAAAATTTTTCAGGTGTCAGGGGCCTCACCTGATGAAAGATTGTAAAGAACTAAGGCCAGATGTTACCTATTTCCTGTATGGCCAGATTAGACACATTAGTAGGCATTGCCCTCCTCCTCAGGGAAATGAGTAAAGGGGTGCTATTGCTCCAGTAACCACCCGTTTAATTTCAAAAAGGCGCCTGAGAGTTTGTTGCCACAGATAGTGGTAATCATCAACAGTAGAGTGGCAATGGATTGTGGGACCGCCCATGCTGACAAATTGGATTGGCTGCTACTAGAGCACACTAAGAGGAGAGATGAGGGTGGAGTTCGAGAAGGAAGTTGAGAGGGGGATTTATGAAGGAATTCTAATACCCTGGTCAGGGAAGGTTGAAGGAATACTGCCGCTCATGGCAGTAGTTCAACTTACTAAGAAGAAAGTTAGGCCAGTGCTGGACTTCCGAGAATTAAACAAGTATGTGGCCTGCCACACCAGAGATGGAATCGATGTATGTGAAGAAGTCATGAGGAAGTGGAGGAGAATGGAGCAAGCAACCAAAATTGTGGACTTAAAGTCAGCCTACCTTCAAATTCATGTGGACAAGAAACTATGGCGGTATCAATTGGTCAGATTTATTGCTTGACCAGATTAGAATTTGGACTGAGTTCTGCATCAAAAATTATGACAGCAGTACTTAAAATGCTGTTGACTAAAGATGATGCTGTGATAAAAGCCACACGCTCTTATATTGATGATGTACTGGTGGAAAAGGTGAGAGACCATGTCAACACATATGGACTGACTGCTAAACTATCAGAGTTGTTGGAAAAGAGAATGGCTCTGGGATTGGAATTACAGCAGAATAAGGCAGGGACGTTGATGTTTGGAAGAGGAGATGAGATCTCTGAAGTCATAGAGAACTTTTCTCGGTGTGCGGGAAGTTGGTTGGTCATTACCTTATAGTCGGATGGCTGTGGATTGTGTGCGGTTTTATTAAAAGGCAGACTCATACAGACTGATAAGAGGATAAAATTGACCAAGAGGTGCTATGTATGGTACAAGAAGTTATTGCCGAAGTGAGAAAGGAGGACTCTGTAAAGGGAGACTGGAACATAAGGAGGAGCCAGGAAGGGGTAATATGTGATGCTAGCAACCTGGCACTGGGGGCCTTGTTGGAGATGGGAGTAATTGCAGAAGATGCTGCTTGGTTATGGAAAAAGGATGATAGTGCCCACATCAATGTTGAGGAGCTTGATGCTATGATGAAGGGCATCAACCTGGCTTTGAAATGGGGACTACAAGCAGTGGAAAATAAAACAGATTCGGCAATTGGGCTAAAAATAACCGTCACATTAGTTCCATCACAGAAAAAACAAGGTGAATGTGCTGACTAGAGTAAAAGAAAGACACAGCTCCAGTGTGCAATGTCGGAGAAGACCTGAAAGATCTGCATAATATGCACCATTTTGGGAAGGAAAGAACTTTATACCTGGTGAGGAAAGTGAATCCAAACATCACAATGGAAGCTGTTAAGGAGGTGGTGGAGCAATGTAGGGAGAGTAAATCTACTGACCCTGCACCGTCCAAGCACAAAAAAGGGGAGCTGCATGTGGCAGACAATTGGAAGCAGCTGGCCATTGATAACATGCATTATCGCCATGAACCATATCTATCCATGATTGACTGTGGACCAGGGAGAGTAGCGATATGGCGAAGAATCAGAAGAGACAGAGAAAGAGATAGTTGTTGAGGTGTTTCTGGAGAGGGGGCCAGTAGAAGAGATGCTGATAGATGATGGTGTAGGTTTCCATTCGGAATTTTTTTAGAGAGCTGTGTAAGAAGTGGGGTGTTAGGCAATACTTTAGCTCTGTGTACTGTTCAAGCGGCAATGGGTTCATAGAGAGGCACCATTAAACCATAAAAGTTGTGGTTGACAAAAAGCCAAATCTCACTCCAAGAAGCAGTCTTTTGGTATTGAAGATCAAGGAGGTGTGTGATAAAATGCCTTGTCCCCACTTGTGGCAAGTAGCAAGAGGGTGAAATTAAAAATGAAATGCGCATGTGTGGAAGCAATTCTCCTCATATGCAAATGACGGACCTCAAGAAGAAATAAATAGAGCTGCATTTCTTCGTGCAGCAGTTAAGCTAAGGACTATGTATTGCACGTGTTGTAGATGACTACATTTTTTTTTTCTAATCTTTTTTTTGTTCCTGACTACAGATGTCATATGAAGCAATGTTCCTTTTTATTGTATGATAATCATCTTTGTCAGTTGCTTGTGGTTCTATTCTTGCATCATTTGTGGGCACCTGCAGTTTTCATGTGCTACTGATGTCTAACTGGCAATCACATTTTCCTGGAATGCTGTTGCTACTGTTGCCAGAGAAAAGGCTGGAGCAGTTATCTCTTCAGAGATAGTGCTCCATGTTTCTTGCCCCAACTGCCATTCCACAGTTAAATCATATCTACATACCTTAACTGCCACAACCACATTACCTTTTTACCTATTATTTAATACATCATGGAACTGAATCCATTTCTACCAGTGGAGAAGAGTAAAACTCTTTAGTATACTGCCATCTCTAATTTTTTAGCACTTCAGTTTATGATCTTAAAAATAGTCATTGACTATCTGACTATGCATTTAAACAAAAGCAAATAGTTACAAGAACTGGAGAGAGAATGGGATGGTTAATTTTGATGAAACTTAAAAAAACATGTCAATGTGTGACATTCTATACAGCTCATCTCTTAGAATTTTAACTCTACATGACAAAAGATTTGAAGACGAGATTGAGTAGCTTGTAATAAAAGATTTGATAAAAATTTTTAAAATGTAGTCATAAAAATATGTAGTTCATTTTACTCTTGAAATGGCTTAATAAAGCTTGCTTATCAAGAAAATCTGATTCTAAGTCTAATAAGAAAGGCATTTTAAAGTCATGAGTATTCAAGGATATTTAGGTTGGGTATTGAATAAAATATTTTAGTTTTAGAAGTTTTCTTAAATAATGTAATAATTGTAGTTAATTTCTATGAAGAATTGTTAGATTTTATAAAATCATAATATAAAAAACCTATGAGATGGAAACTGAATTTAAACAGAATTTGCTCTTCTGTTTGTGAAAATGTCAACATGAATTTTTGATGTTATGATGTAACAAAAAGTAATGGAAATCTGAAGAATATTATCAAATATAATACTTGCGCAACATATTTGTTATAGAACCAGATTGATGAAATATTTGATGAGGATTGAACTTGCAATATTTTGTGAGTTTACCATCTCACTGTTGCTTTGGTACATACTCTTATGTAGATATTGAAGAAAGTGATAATTTTTTATGTTCAGAATTTTGAATATAGAATCAAATGATTTCAATAAATGCTTTCATCATAGATCTTGTGAATCGAGTTTGTACCTTTTAATTTGGCAAGAAATAGGGAGAAAAAAATCCCATAATTTCCATGAACTTCAAGACCTCACCTCAATAGGGTTTTAGTCTAAGATTATTGGCTATTGATCATTCCCCACTGAACTAAACTACTTAAGCAAAACATGTAACCAATTTAATAAATACTAATGTATTTTCACTCATAGTTAGCCTGCTTTGACGATTTTACTTATGCTCTATATGCTACATCATAAATGTCAAAGCAGTAGTTCTATGCATCTATAATCATGAACCCTCATAACCTGAGCATGGTTTATATCGATAGTTAAATTATCCGGATAATTTTTTGATGTTATCATTCATGCTTTAGGTGTTTTAAAGGTTTGTGGCACAGTTTAAACTATCTTAGACCTATGTGTATCAGTAGCATATTCAAATGTACCAAAGTTAAATGATAACAATTGGCAATATAGTTGTTACATTCACTGAATTGTATGTTCTGCTTCTAATTTACTGCTATTAACAGATTATTACAATGAATACAGTAAGCAACATAGCTGTTAGATATTTACAACCTGTACACAAGACATTAGCAATAGGGTACATAACTCCTAAAAGCGGGTGACTATTGGCAAGTAAAAACAATACTGCTCTGCATTTTTAATTCTGCATAACGGATGATCAGTTTGTAGCATATGATGCAGGCAAATTTTTTATTTGCTGTTGCCAATGTAACTTCTGTATGCTCAAAAACTTTCACTGTTGGCTACTCCAAGCTGCAACAATGGCTGTCTTTACAGTATCGAGGTATATTAATCTTAGAGGTTTTATATAGTTTTTTAGTTTTAATATCCAACTAATTTATCTATATTGACATTTTTAATATTATTTTGATTTATAATCACACAAAGTATCTTATATGTCAAATTATATGATGTTTAAGATATTTTTGAAATTTCTTTTTATTGTACAGATACATACAAAGTTGCTTGGAGAATGAGATAGTTGCATATTTGTCATTGATACCAATGGTCACTATAAGATGTCTATAAAAGAAGACTTTATTTTATGAATTTCTTTTGTTCATTTTATAAATTCATGAAGAGGTGAAAATTTAGAATCAGTTTGTAGTTTTTGGAGAAGCATGTTGTCAATTTGATAACATTCATTGTTTGATATTTCAAAAAAAGTTAAGTAAAAAAATTAGTGGCCATACAAAAAATGGCAATAAAGATATTTGCTGTATTTTATATGAAAATGTAAGGTTTAAATTGTTCTCATGTGATGTTTGACTCTTATTTGTTGTTTAAATGTTATTGTTTTCTTTTACAGCCGAAATCAACTAATAACATTACCAGCTTTCTTATGTACTCTACCAATGCTAGAAGTTTTATTAGCAAACAACAACAAATTGATTTCTTTACCACAAGAAATTTGCAAGTTAGAACGGCTAATGGATTTGGTAAGTGCATACTTTTTTCTCCCTGCCTCTGTATTTCTTAACATGTTGTGGCTTTTGAATAAAATACAGTATATTATATTGAATAAACTTGATTTATGTTTACATTTGTGTAAAGGAATACATTTTTAAGCTGCATTATGAGATTTTCATAAAAATGTCTATCCTAATTACATTTGCTTTGTATTTTGTAATATTTTTGATGTTGATAGAGAAGGCTCCTTGTTTAAAATGCATAAATTTTGTTTTATTTATCAATGTTTCCTGTTACTTGCTCTTAGTAGACGAGTTCACATAGCTCAGCAGCAATATCTTATCTACTGAAAGTGATGCCAACATGAAGGTGTGGAATACTATTGACAGGCTATTGATCATATGGAAATGTGACCGATCTGACAAAATGAAATGGCATTTCTTCTAAGGTGTTGCTGTGCCCATACTACTATATGGATGCACCACATTGATGCTAACAAAACCCATAGAGAAACTACACAAGAATGCCATGTGCTGTCTTGAACAAGTCCTGGATGCAACATCCCACAAAACAGTAGCTGTATGGCCACCTCCCTTCCATCTTATAAATCATCCAAGATGAACAAGATATGAAGGGCACTGCTAGAGAGGCAAAGACAAACTCATAAGCAGTGTTCTCTTATGGACTTCTACGCATAGACGTACCAGTGTTGGCCGACTCGCAAAGACTTAGATACATCAGTTCTGTGCATGCACAAGATGCGGCCAGGAATGATGGATGATAGAGATGGATTGTGAGAAAGTCGGTGAATATGCTGTCAGTGTGATTGTTGATTTAGTGGTGATATGATTTGAAAAATTACTTTAAATCTGATCTCAAATATGTCTTTTCCTGGAAGTGAGATTTTTCTCAAACAATATGTGTGTATATATCGAATTGAGAGGGATGAAACCTGATACATTTGACTTTAAATCCCTCCCAGCTTTCCTGCTACAACTATAGCCCCCCCCACCATCTTATCATTTCTCCTCACATGCTTTTAAATAGAAAAACTCAGAAAACAGTCTCTGTCTGAAGAAGTTCAAGATGATGAAATAAAGCCAAATGAAATATCACACATCTAAATTTGAGTTAAGTGTTTGATTTATCTAACTTTCTACATTTTTATCATACTGTCAGATTCACTATAAATCTATCTTTTCAACAGATATATAATTATAATATTCCAGCCTAATTAGAAGTGGTTTTGTTGGGTGGTAATGTTGTATTTTGTTTAACTGAGTCACCCAATACATATAGATTCTGCACTGTTGGCTGGGGCTGTAGAATACACTGACTGCACCTCTGCAGAGGGGTAAGACCCCTCAATAAGGGCTTCCTGTTGGTAGTTGGTGGCAACCTGTGATACTTAAAAACAAAATCCTGATGGTTGAGCAGTACTTGGCCTGGCAATCAAGTGGTCAAGTCACTTGCAACACACCACTTTGGCCCTTACTGAGCTAGATGGGCAGTTAGATAGGCTAAATCTGATCAATCAGCTGATTGTGTCAAACCCTAGTACCTATATGTTTTATCCCAACCATATTTTTCAATCTGCACTTGCAGCAAATTCTCAACCATTATCTCTTAGGTGCTAGAAGGCAATGGCTGAAGTGAATGGGTTTCCCTCTTGGTACATTCCCAACACAAGTTGGACTCCATGGTGGATGTAGCACAAGGCCAGCAAAAAATGAACATAGCTTTATGGCATCTAACAAAAAACAAAAAGAAATCTATCCGAGTCAGACTCGGAGAATGAAGCAGCAGACTTCTTCAGATTCATTGTCTGCCTAGCTAAGTTCTCCCCTTTCCTCATTGAAAAAGTCATTGCAATAAGAGTTAACCACCAAAAATGTAAGGAAAACAAAGAATGGAAACTTGCTTGTTGAGGTGGACGGCCAGAGGCAGGAAGGAAATGTTCTAAAATTGAAAAGTTTCCACTTGTTTTGAGAGGGTTGAAAAGTATGTCCCAGCACCCCTGAAGTGCTTCAAATGCCAAAAATAAGGATGCCACAGGGGAGCTTGCCGAAGACGATTGACATGTGCCAAATGCAGTGAAAAGGACCCAGACCACATGGAGGAAGATTGCTTAAAATAAATTAGATGTCCAAACTGCCAAGAAGACCATCCTGCTTACTCAAGATCCTGTGACATTTATAAAAAGAGAAAAGGAAATATTTGAGGTGAAACGCAAGAGGTGTGTGTTCTTCCTGGAAGCAAGGAAAATAGTAGAGACCTACATGGGAGAAAACACTTACCTCTGTTGCACAGAGGGCAGATACAATCAATCAAGAGAACAAATATAGAGCTCTTGTGGAGAAATTGATCCAGTTGGAACCGGATGATTGGCCAAAGTTTCCGGAACACTTGAAAAAACTACACTTGGTCAAATTTCAGCAAGCAAAAACTCAATAAGTTAAGAATAAAGAGAAATCCTATGAAGTAGTCCAAGCAAAAACACACATAGGATCTACCACTCCAACATGCACTACTCCTCCTAAAAATAGCTTTTACATTAGTCTCCAATTCATTCACCCAAAACCGTCTAAGACAGACTAAAAATCTTGTCTCCCCAAAAGCTGGAACAATTTAAACAAAAACCACAAGCTCTCATTGGTTAAACTGGAAAAATATGTATGAACACCAAAGTGAAGAATGCAAGACCAGAAAGTGCATTCAAACTGCCCTCATCCAAATTTTTTACAGTCCCCTCAATATCAAGAACAAAGTCACCTGTAAGAATGAATAAAGTGTAATGCTTTGGGATCAACAAAATCCCTGCAAAGATATTATAGTATAGAAAGTATGGATAATGACACAGACTGCATAGTTGCCAACCCTAATGTAGAAGAGATAATACATAACTATAATACTTGAAACCGTTTAACTGTGCACAAACAGATAACTTCACTCACCTTTTTTTAAATGTTAATCTCTTACATATCATGCATATCTATTTAAATGTGTACAAACAAATGACTGATGTTAAATTGTTACTATTACATGGTAATACTCAAAACCATTTAACTGTGTGCAAACAAATGATTAAAAGTAAGTAGAATAATTTGTATTAAATAGAAATACTTGAAATCATTAAACTTAAGAAAAATGAGTTCAAAATGTTATTAGTAACATGTTTACAAATCATGTTTATTTCATATATAAATCTAAACAGGATTTGACATTTAACAACCTACATTGTTTGATATAGCATAAAACCAAATAAACCTATGAACAATAACCATTTAATTGTCTGCAAACAAATTGCTGATGTTAAATTGAATTGTTAATATTAGATGGCAATACTTGAAACCATTTAATCTTGTGCTAACAAATGAGCTCTTGCTTATTTAAAATGTTATCTACCAAGTATTCATTTAGAAATCTTTGGTTTGATATATGTAAAAACAGAATTTGGCATTAAATAACATCCAAAGGTTGATATGCCATAAAACCCAAACAACAAATAGAATTAGTTGGATTTGAAGAAATATTAAATTCACCCGGTTCACACAATCTAATCAATGTTTATATGGTTTGCTTCATCTGAGAACAGTTATTTTATGGAGAATAAATGAGAAGTCAAAATCTATTTCACTTGTAAAATAAGGAAAATATTCTAACATCCTTGAAGAAAGTATATTAAAGTAGAAAACATTGCAAAATAATGAAATATAGCTAAAATCATTTTATGGATATAAATTGTTCTTGAAAGGAGTTTTTGCAAAACCTCTCTTATTTTTATTTTATGAAGAGTGAGGAAGAGGGATTCTTTATTCAGTTCTTTGCATTTTGTATTACAGAAAAACCTTTACTTCAATTGTATATAAAATGTTCTTTTATTAAGCTAAAAGATGAGATATTTCCTATTCATTGTATTTTTAAAGGTATTTAAAGTTGCTGCTACTGGCTGTGTCCATGTCTTATTGTTAAATGGTATATTTTCTGGATCTTGTTAAGTGAGCTAAAAAAAACAATGTTTAGGGTGGAAACAGTTTTACCAATAGGCATTTGCCTCTAAAGATAATTGATTGAATTGGATTATTTTTTTCAGGATATACAGGGTACAAATGCTTCTGGATTATTCAAACATAGCAAATTTTTCTCATTAAAATGATCCAAATATATTCTGGAAGCTTAACATGTTGAGGTAGTAAAAAAAAATTGTTTTAAAGATATTTGTTTGGTTTTGAGGTGTGAAAACATTAGTGACATAGTTCCAACAAATTGAATGATCCCATGTTCTTAACAGGGTATAAGAAGGAATAAGTATAAATTTTTTAATAACTATGCAGTTTATTCAATTATCATTGCTAAGTGTTACCAGTGACTAGAAATTAAGTTTTGAGCAGAATAATATGGTTTTTCCTGCATGTATATGCATATATGAATATCAGTGCAAAATTCCTTATTCAGTTGTGGGTCATTGAACAAAGGGGTCAGTATGTTTGCAAGACTATATTCTCCTGAAGGTGGAGTGCTTTAAGATTTGTGGAAATGTTTTGTGTACAATAATTTATTTTCTCAACTATTGAGGGTTAGGATACCATAATTACTGAACTTAGTTGCTGACTCAGATTTTCCTCCTCTACTTGCTGCTGCTGTACTAACAGTCCACTCAGTTACTGTTTTTATTTTTTCTCCCCTCCTAAAAAGAAAACTATCATTCTGAACTCTTAATCTTCAAGCTATGTTTGATGCAGGAAAATTCTAAGATTAAACCATCATCATGAGCTACCTACATCTTTTTACAGATTCTGATTGAGGGAGAAGGAAATGCTGTTAAGATCTATCAATCAGCTGAATGATTATATTTCTTATTTGAGTCTGCTAATTATAACCAGAAAGCATGTAAGTTTAAACCAAAAGAAATTATATTAGTTAAGATCACTCAGAGCAGTAGTAGTAAAATATCCATTACTATCAGAAGTACTTGGTATTGCTTAGGATAAAAATAATTTTCAAAAGTACATTTTGTTAAACAAAGATCTATTTTACAAGAGCTTTAGAAGATTTTCTTCCTGAGCATGCTCTTTAAAATAGTATTTCTACAAAGTTAAAATTGTCACAAATAAAATCCAAACATATAAATTAAAGATGTCAAACTCATGAAGCATTGTGTATTGAGACAGCAGTCTTTTATTAATAGAAGTTTGAGTAAAAATAATAGACAAATTAAAAAATATCGTCTTTCATCTCATCAGCTATGGTGACTGTTCTATTGGATAATGAGATATATATATTGATATAAAAACCCACTAAAAACTGAATGTATGACCTTGGGGTACCCTCACTGAGGCTTTTGTTATTTTGTTTCCTGGATGAATTAGGTTTTTTTTTTTATTTTTTTATTTTATTTGTTCCTGTTGTGGAGTGATAAGAACAATGAACTCATCTGAAAAGGCTATAAATAGTGTACATATTTTATTTAATAAATAAAAATATGATTGATTTCCAATATTATCTCTTGCATGTATTCATTACTTTTTACTGTCAGACTACAATATAACAGATTGGCAATGAGGAATTATAAACAAAAAAAGTTCACCAAGTTTTAAAAAAATTAAAATTTTGCCACAGCAATTTTTTTTTCTCTCTTTTCTCTCCAAAGCAAAAAAAAAATCATGGACCTGAAGTTTTATATTAAAATTGTTAAACTCACAAGAAAAACTTGTGGAAAGACTCAAAAAACAGCATCGAGAAGACCTCGAACAACAGGAGAAATGTTTTTCAAAATTCTTAGAAAAATGCTTAAGAGAAAGTGACAAAGGTAACTAACTTTTTTCTCGAGATTCTGTAATTAACTCGATTGGAAAATTTAGGTACAGGCCAGAAGAGGAGGTAGCATTTGCTGCATATTTTTGAAGATATGAGGATATTTTCTAAAAAAGACTGTTTTACATGGTCAAACGAGAAAAAAAAAATTGACTAATGCTTAGTAAATTTGGAGCCATTGAACATGAAAAGTATGCATACTACCAAAAAATCCATGAGATATTTCATTTCAGAAAACCATTTTTCTGTTAAATATTTTTGAAGCAAAATGAGTTGACTTTTCAACACATGTTGGCAATGCCTTAATCTGACCAAGAAGGATACAAATAACTATAGCACTTTTGCAAGCATAGTGAATAGTGTGAGAAATTCAAATTCTGCTCCAGATAAGTTTTTTTCATATTTTTACCAGGACTAACAGCACCAAAAGACTCTGAAATAAAATTATGTATACTATCATAACTGGAACAAGATTCGAAAATGTCATCACAAAATATCGCTAAAGAATGTCAACAAATAATAAATTTATGTGATGACACTGCAAAAATTGAGGAAAGAGATATTTCGCATCCTTTGTCACAAAAAAAACAAAAACAAAAAAAACCCCCAAAAAACATGGTAAGTTTTCTTTTAAAATTAATCCTTGTTATGGATGCGAACAAATACACTTATATAAAATTTGCCCATTTAAAAATAAAGAGTGTCATAATTGTGGAAATAAGGGACATAAATTCTAACATTTAAAGAAAAGAGCCGAGAAAAAAAAAAATGAAATTTTAAAATATGGTTAACTATAAAAACAGAAAGCTCATTGACGATGATAAAAAGAAGATTCATAAATGTGTAAATGGACAACACAAATGTTAAATTTCAATTAGACACAGGGTCTGACTTGATAATAAATCAACATGGATAAAAATTGGTTGACCAATGCTAATTACTTTGAAAAAAAAATTGGCTGCAGAATAACCAGTAAAAAGTTAACATTCTAAAGTGAATGCTATGCTAATGTATCATTTATGAACAAAAAATTTAAACTGAAAGCATTTGTCATGGATTAATCTCAAAACCTATTCAGAATGGGCTAGATGGAGTCTTTTGATTTATGGAATCTGCCAAAAAATACGTTTTGTAATAGTGTAAAGGCAGCCTCAGCCAGTGCAGAAAATTTTAAAAAGGAAACTTAAATCAGATTTTCCCGACATTTTTTTTCTGAAGGGTTAGGAATGTGCTCAAAGGCAAAAGCAACTTTTGAATTGAAAGATAATGCACAACTGATTTTTAAACCAAAAAGACAAGTACTCTTTGCAGCTCGAGAAATAACGGAAAAAGAACTGGACCATTTGGAAAAAATTGGATTACTAAGTAAAACCAATTACAGTGCTTGGGCGAGCCCCACAGTTTATGTAAATAAAAAAAAGAATAACAAAATTCGGGTTTGTGCTGATTACTCTACTGGATTAAACAATTGTTTAAAAACTTACAACTATCCATTACCTAGTTCTGAAGAAATATTCGCAAAATTAAATGGAGAAAAAATATTCTCAAAACTCTATTTATCAGATGTATAACTACAAATATCATTGGAAAAGAAATGTACAAATTTATCAACAATAAACACACACCAAGGTTTGTACAAGTTCAATAGATTTTGTTTTGGTATAAAGGTTGCGCCAGGAGTATTTCAGCAAATAATGGATGTTGTGTTGGGTGACCTGGATTTTGCAGTAGCTTATCTTAACGATATTTTGATAAAAAGCAGAAATTGTGAAGAACATGTGAAATTGGTATTTAATAAAAATTAAAGAATACAGTTTTAAGCTAAACATTGATAAGTTTTTTATTTTTTTATTTTTTTTTTAATTTTTTTAAACAATTAAATACCTGGGACACATAATTGATGAAAAGGGTCGAAAGCCAGACTCAAATCTATAGCAATAAAAAAAAAAATATGCCTCTACCAACAAGTGTAGCTACATTACAAGCTTTTTTGGGACTTATGAATTATTACAGCAATTTTATTCCTAAAAATGCATGCATTAAGAGCTCCACTAAATCAATTACTTAAGAAAGATACAAAATGGAGCTGGTCTTTTGAATGCCAAAATGCATTCGAAGAAATTATAAAAGCTCTAATGTCTGACTTCTCTCTCGCGTATCATGATCCTAATAAGGAGATATACATTGCAACTGATGCTAGTAACTTGGGATTAGGTGTCGTTTTATTACACAAGGATGATAACGGACAGCTGAAAGCAGTAGCCCACACATCAAGAATGTTATTGCCAACTGAAAAATTCCAGCCAAATAGAAAAAGAAGCACTAAGTATATTTGCAGTAAAAGTTTCATAAATTTTTACATAGAAGAAGCTTTATATTGCAAATAGACTACCGTCCACTACTATCAATATTTGGGTCTAAGAAAGGCATACCAGTTCATACTGCGAATTGCCTGCAAAGATGGGGAACCATTCTTTTAAACTATATATCTAAAATGAAATTCCTTCCACCTAAGAAAATAGAACATGCAGATGGATTGTCAAAGCTAATTTCAAAACTAAGTGAACCCTTAGAGGAAACCATGATTGCTGCGTAAAGTACAGAAATGTAGATAAAATACAGTGAGGGAATTACGAGTAACTCTCAAGGAGATTAGATTTAAAGCCAAATTTGATGAAAGAAAGAAATGATGAGCTGGCAAAAGAAAGTCAAGTCACGAAAACATCTTTTCTTTTGATGGTATTTTGTTATACGGTGAGCGTATGGTGATACCGGTATCACTGAAGAAGAAAATATTAAAGGATTTTCATACAGGATATCCTAGAATCACTAGGATGAAGTCCCTTATGAGGAATTATGTTTACTAGCCTGGCATGAACAAAAAATCAGATATTGTGAAACTTAGTAGATGCTGTGCACTAGCAGTGAAGGCACCACCAGTAAAAATTAACCCATGGCCAAAAATGGACAGACCATGGTCAAGGCTACATATTGACTATGTAGGATCAATGAATGAGATTTATTACCTTATTGTGGTAGATAGTTTCACAAAGTGGCCAGAAGTTGTAAAGTGTTGGAGACCTATGTGCAAAAGCACAAACTTTTAGCATGAAATTTTTGCAAGATTTGGTATCCCTGATAATTGAACTCAATTCAGAGCTAAAGAATCTGGAAATTTCTGCAAAGAATTTTCTATTAGTCATGTGACAACTGCTCCATCCCATCCAAGGTCTAATGGTCAAGCTTCATAGATATGTTTAAGCGAGCGTTAAAAGCAAATGGAGGTGAAACAGAAGACGAATTATTACAATTTCTCAGGGTGTATCAGATTAGTCCAAACCCGAGTACAAGCTGATCTTATGTTATTGAGGAAAATAAGATAGGTATTATTTTATCAAACACCAAACAAAAACAAAAAGTTTAATAAAAATAATGCCGATGCAACAAAACTTTTCAAGCCTGGCGAAAAAATCTATTTTAAAGAGTATAAAAATGAAAAAGTTGGTTAGAAAGAAGGCATTATTGAAAAACGAATTGAAAGACTAGTGTATATCATTAATCATTCCAAATGGATTGTTAAGACTCTATAACCAGCTTAAAAAGAGGTATACTTCTGAACCAAATTATTGTAGGGAAGAACCCATAAAGGTGATCTATGATTTGTTGGTGGGAGCAGCCTGCTATCATTATCTTTAAAACACTCTTTCACCTCAAGTTCATATGCCAAGTTTTATCAAAATTGGCCAATTAGCCTAGGAGTCTATAAATAACAAGCAAACAAATGAAAAGAATGATATATTAAATATCTAATAGGTTTTTGGGGAAAAAACTTTGTAATGTGCAGGTTTTACAAATATGGATTGCATGACCCATATTGTTGGTGAGAGTATTACCCCCCCCCAAAAAAAAACAGAAGCCTTCATAAATGCAAAAAAAAAATAATTTGGAATTTTTTTTTTGTCTCAGCATGAATGAGAAAATAGGGATTATATTCTTAAATAATGACATTTTAGGCAATGTGGTTGCAAGATGTTGAGGCTAATTATCAAATATGTTAACACTTAATTCTTATGACTTATTTAGCCCTTATTATTTGATTGATACCATATTACTTAGACAACTTCTGTGCATGTCTAGAACATCATCACAAGTCTTACAAAAACAATTCTGAATTATTTAAGTAATGCATAATTAGAGCTCTCCTTTTATTTTGGGGTATAAGAATCTTAATGATTTAAAATTTTTCAAATAACCTGCAAAATCATCTGAATTGTTGCATTCAAGTTTATAATATAATCTATTCTATTTCTTTTAATCTCTTATGTTCATGAATAGTTTGAATAAATCAACATTTATGATATCTCTATTCATCTAATTTTCAATTTACTGTAAGATATTCATTTTTTTTCTTTTGTGTTTATTTACTTTGATAATATTGGCAAATAAACAATGCGGTAATCAAAATGGTTAGTCAACTGTTATGTTCACAAATTTCGATGAAACTGAAGGCACTGTATATATTTAGTTAAGAAACTAGTATTTTCAATACTTTTTTTTTTTTTTTGTAAAAAACGTTTTTTTACCCAATACCATTAAACATTTTGACAATAAAATGTGGTGTATTAGGCTGTGGTTAGTTTGATCTGTATAATCATCTCATTTAACAACTCTTTTTTAAGTAGTTGGACTGATTTATATCATTATTCAATCCTTGCTGATATATAAGGTTTCATTCTTTTGCTGTCTAATGTGTTAGAACTTACACAATTTGTCTTAAAAGCAATTGTATAGCAGAATGTAATCAAAGATGATTAAATTAGAAAATCAATTTATTTTACTCTTTAATAATTTTAAGATTCTTTTATTTGTTTTTCTTTTTTCTAAAAGATTCTGTTAAAACATTGGAATTCCTTCCTGGTGGTTTTTCATTTTATGCACACAAACCATTTATTTTTCAGCTTCAGCAAACAGATTTTGGAATGGTAATCTCTTCAGAGCTTTGTTTATATATGCTTTTGCTATCAAACTCAACCTCTATGCTCTTATACATGAGAAAAAGAAAAAGATCATGTTCTGAAACTTATATCTTCATCATAAAGCAGGCATTTAACTTTCCATGACATTTATGAAATTTTAGTTCCAGTTAAGTAAAATGTATCTATATTTAGTAACATAAAGAAATATAGATATTGAAGCTTCCAGTGTTTGTATAAAACACTGTAAGCTTCAATATACAAGAAGAGGTTGTGTTAAAAGACTCATTCATTGAAAGATAGCATCTTTACAAAGTGTTAAATTGAGACTCATTCATTCAGTAGCAGAATGGTTGTTAATTGACTATTCTAAAGGCAGTTTGTGGTTTTAGTAAAATATGGTTTTTACCATATATATACACTTTCTATTAGATGGTTAACATTATAAGAGAAAGCTTTCTTTAAAGAATAACTTTTGAAAGGTAATTTTTCATAAAAGCTTGTGTGGAAGAACATCATATTAAGAAAATTATTTGATCTGACATTGGAGAAATATTAATGTGTATTTGAATAATTAACTTGACCATCTATGTGAGTCAATTTTGGGAATGTATTAACAGATCAATCAATAGAAGGGTTTGTATACTGTTTATATGGTTTTGCTATTGATTTTTTTTTCAAATTCAGATTAAAAATAATTTCTTTATTACAGATGCTGAGTAATAAATAAGCCATAAATAGAGAACAGAATTTCAATTGCATTGTCAGGTTATTTATAGAGTAAAGCAATCTTGAAATATTTTCTGTTTGTTTGGCTATTGATGAGGTAGTTGGGAATCTCTGAAAGATTTAATCAGAACCGCTATTGTAATCTTACATTCATTCAACCATCTTAATATACATGAGGCAAATATTCTTTTTTCCAGTATTATCCACTTACTTCCTTAGTAAATTTTTAGAAATGTACTTGTGTGTGTGGACAAACGCAAACAAGAATAATATTTATTTGTATTAATAATTACTTTTTATACTAATCTTTATTTGTTTTTAACCTTAGGTCATCATAAGATGAATAGGTTTTTTTTTTCCGAAGAATTGATATCACAAAAGAAACTACAAAAATGAACCAGTAATGTGGCATATCAATGCATTAAATATTGTTCTTTATTATAATGGCGTTTTGAGCTGACAGTGTCATAACTTCTGTATATCATAACCATATGAGACTTGAGGTCACATGTAGAAGGCACTCTCTCATGTAGAGTATGTCTCTGTCAAGGAGAATGTTTGATTCCAGTAGTAACCCTTGTAATTAGATATTTAACATAAACAATTTAATAAACAAATGAACATCACCTGTCCATCTCCTTACAAAGCCTGAATTTTGAGGATCATTTAGTCATTTAGGAACAGGATTTGAAAATGTCTTATTCATTTGTCATACTGTGTCTAGTATTGAAATATCCAATTAAAAAAAAAAATTCTATCCTTTCTATAATGTTGATTTTTGCATCTCTTGAATTTATTGTGTGTCTAGCAGAAGTGTTGTTGTATTGGGAGTAATTTATTATAATTTATAGATTGAATTGTTTAGTCTAAACTAAAATGGATTCTGAATTTTCTAATTTTATTTTTGGCAGTCTATGAAATAAATAACATTTTTACTTTTGTAATTAGAATTTTGGTAAATTTTTAAAGTTTTCTTAGTAGTGAATAAATTGGTGGTGGCAGCATAGTTTGTTTCTAATATTGCATAGTTGAAAAAGTTCAGTGGAGTTTATTGTAGGCTTCTTATAATTAGCATTATTATATCATTTATCTGAGTTTATTTGGTTGATGACAGTTTAGTATACTTGGTTTCTGAAAAATGTCTTCAGTTAGGTTTTAATTTCAAAATGTCTCAATGGTTCTTAATTATTTGAGCTATTAGTGGGAGAGTATTGTTAAATACTGTTGGAAGAGAAATTTGATTCAGCCTCTCATTTGGTTTTGATCCTAAGGTATACTCTCCAGAGGCAGTGATAGCCTTCCTTATCTGATTTTCAATTAAATTATCACAGTAGCCTATGATTTCCTTTTTTTTATTTTTTATTTTCTCTGATTATTCAATTGGTTATTGTCTGAGCAGATTCCTCATCTTAGTACTTGTAAAATTGACTTTCTTTGAAGTGTTTAGGATGAGAAGATTTAAAGTGGAGGCAGTTGTATGTGTTGGTGGGTTTTGTATATAGTGTGACGGCAAATTAACTAGAATCCCAAAATGGGACTTTATTTTTCGCACGTGTGAAGATGGAGCAGACTGGCACTTGATCCCTTGTAGAATAAGTCCTTGTTCAGAGTCCTTTCTCGGGCATGTAGGAACTGGCATATTATGTGGGGATTAATTTATGGCTAGACTGACTGCTGTTGGCAAGGGGTTTCCAAATTTCACACTACTCACACACCCACCAAGGCCACTGGTCTTCCTACCCCTAGAGCAATGGGAGATATGGACCTCTAGGTTTATACGTGATACTATTAATTATAGTAGTCGACAACTCCGGTTTCCCATATAAGAATTTTCAAGGAATTTATAGGACAATTTTAAGCAAGCATAACATAAGGCGAATAGAAGCTGAAAAAGAAATATGAAATAACAGCTTGGTAGCAGACGACACAAAGAACGACTCGAGCACGTGGGAACATTAAAATATATCAGTCTTTTTACTACACATAGATACACATCTTCAAAGTGTCAGCTATATTATAAACCAATAGTACAGAAACATAAATGTCTTTCTTCTTTTCTTTTCTTTTGTCTTTAGTCTTTCTTCAACTTGAGAGAGAGAGGATATATAATTGGGTATAGGGAGAAACAGTTTTAAAGTCTACTTATCTTTACGACGACTTTCCTTTGGAGAGCATTTTTCTTTCTCTTTTTTTTTCTTTATTCTCGGGTTGACGGCCTTTATTTCATTTTTGGAGTCTGGCTTGAAGGTAGGGTTCCCTTACTTTCTTGTCCAAGATATTTCCGTCTTTCTTTACCCGGAGTCTTGGCATGCGTTTCACCCCATCTGGTCACGACGATATCTGATCCCAGACTAATTTTCCTATTTCCGCTGACGGAAAGAAGGTGCCACTTCTGTTTTAGGGTCCTAGCCAATCATTTAGCTTCTACCTTCTTCCTTCCCCTGTCAGGCGATTCGTTAGGGCTACTATATGTCACCCGAGTCAGGTTACTGAGTACAGATAGCTTGACCCACATTACTATCATGTCTTAACGGTCATTCTTTTGGGTGACCTGCTAACTCAAACACGGAGGGGTAGGGGACATTCTTTATCTCTCCTCTCTCGGTGGGAGACAACGTGACAATAGTGTGGCTTATAGAAAATGTTTTCTATTGAAGTTGTTTAATGTTAATTTATGGTTCATTAAAGTTATTACTTCTGTGTCATGGGTCCTTTTGATAATCTATTGTTGAGGCATTCTTTCAAGGCTGTTTGATATTTAAATATAGGTTTAATAACTATTGTAAACAGAATCACATCACATCATATCATTATTTTGGTATCTTTGATTTTATTTTTTTCAAAATTTGTCTTATGTATATAGGACTTTACTACATACATCCACTAACTATGAAAGTAATCTACATATTCAGATAGTTTGGTTTTGTTGCAATTAATTGAGGAAATTACTAGTCATCTAGGATATTCTTTTTGTATATTTTGAGAAGTAGGTAAAAGTGGTCACATTTTGCATTAATGGGTTTCATTTCAGAGGTTTCTTTGATAATAAGATTTTTCATGAACGTATTGCTTAGTGAGTTTATGATGATATTCTGGTAATCCTTGAAGGGATCGGTTGGGAGTTCTTGGTAGAATTTTGTTATTTTGTTGGTTATTGACTTAAAGATATTCATCAATTCCTTATATGATTATTGCTCCACCTTTATCAACTTGAGTTATTATCAAGTCTTTTCTGTTTATGAGTCATCTTCTTTGTAATTCTTAATGTCTTCTTTAATTGCAATTTTAAAAGTTTGAATGGTTGCATCTGTGTTATTGAATAAACTATTCCTCTTAAGTAATCCCAGTATATTTGGTTCATAGTTGGATAGTCCAAAATATGCACTTAGTTTTATTCTGAAAAATGATTTCACATCATTTTCTAATGTGTTATTGTGAAAGCATAGAGGGCAAAAATTGAGGCCTTTATCTATTGGTTAAAAATATCCATAGTAAATTTCTATTTGTTAAAATTGATTATTTCTCCATGTTGGTTGTTTTTAAAGCTTTAAGTCCTTTAAACCTGTTTCATAAAATTTCAAAAGCTTGTATTAAAGAAGGATTTCACTTTAAAACTTAGGAAGGTATTGTGACATTTATACTGTTTAAAAACAAATGTTACATTTCAAGTCAATACATGTTGTTTGTTATGAATTGTATAATGGTGATAAACTCTGTATATACTATCACATGATCAAAATGAGAACCATAATTGTTATCATCATTTAAAAGATAGGTTCAAATTATGTGCAAAAAACAAGCAGTAAGGTTTATCAGATTTTTTTTTTTTCTGTTATCAGAATTTAGGGAACAGGTTTTCTTGCTGATAACCTGAAATGTACTGTATGGTTTCTACTATAACTCTTGTCATTAAGTGTTTTATAAGAGTAATGATCTAAATATTAAGTCTCTATGCTGATAACATTTTATATTAGACCATTTTACTTAGAAGGCTTATAGTTTATGTATTTTTACCTTGGCTTTTTGTGCAAACATTACAAGTTAAATTTTTTACTCCAGTTCTTGCTAATTTCTATCAGCAGTCGATTTGAAAAATAATTGCATATGTTTTAATCTCTTATATCAACTTTAACTCTGTTTTCTCTTTACTAAAATTATTGATGAACTTTACTCCTCATTACCAGACATTGGCATAATGGTTAGAGTGTTCACCAATGGTCTGTGACCTGGGTTCAATCCCAGGTCGAGTCATACCAAAGACTCAAAAAATGGTACTTGATGCTTCCTTACTTAGCACTCAGCATTATGAGGTACATATCAAGGGTAAAGTGGGTCAAGCCTGGGAAAGGAGTAGCGCCCTCCCCTATACCTTGGTGTAGTAGCTATAGAAATGGTAGCCTTTGGGTCACCCTCGACTACGGTTGTCAACTTTACTTACTCCTCATTGCTAGTTATAAGAGGTTACAGGTAACGTTTTTGGTCATATTTAGAAACATTTTTTTGTATGAATTACTTTTGATTCAATTGCTATAATTCTAAGTTTGTAACTTTTAATCTTAAAATCTGCTCTTTTTTTATAAGATTGAGACCTACTTTTTAATTACATTAATTTTCAGTCATTTTTTTTCTTTTAATGAATGGTATGTATATTTTTGAATTTTTAGACTGAACCAATATATGAAAGGTTCTATCATACAAATTTGAGCTAATGAATTTATAGTTTTTGATCCTTGGGACAAAGTGTGCTTGAGAAATTTTGAACATTCATTTTATTATCACTTGGAAATTCTGTCGAGCTTTGTTCATTCATCAAATTGCTGCTACTTCTTTTTTATAGCCCACAAATCATTTAATTTGATATTTCAATGTTTTCAGTGATCAAATGTAAATATCGTATCTCTTATAAATAGAATAGTTGCAACACAAAAAAGTTTATTTTAGGTGATACAAATATTCAAATTAGTAATGATATGCAGGAGGTAGCTTGGTAATGATCTGTGGCAATAATTGAATTTTCAGCTTAAGCTTAATTTTTTTTTTTTTTTTTTTTTAAAGCTATTTAAGAATTATCAAAATTGCTCCAAAGCCATTGTATGAGTACTTGGGATTCTGAAGATTTAAGACTAAAATGTCTTTTTATGAATTGGAATAGTTTGTTATAAATTTGATTAAATTTAATTGTCTATTTAATCATAAAGATTTTTCTTTTATTCATATTATGAACCTGTCAATTTCATTTCATTTTTCTTTAAAGATAAAATCTTCATTAATTAGCAGAGCTATAAAAAATCTAACAAAAAACATTTTTGTATGATATAAAAGTTTCTGATTTTTCCTTTACTTGGTTTATTGAAAAACAGGAAGGATTACTTGTGGCAATGTAGTGATTAACTCGTATTGGTCTTACAAAATAGTGAGAAATCTATTTGCCAAAATTTGGCTTGTCTTGCAAATAGTAAAGAAAAGTTGTGAAGTAGATATGATTATTTGTCTGTTCATAGTCGATATTAACTAAGCTTAGTCTGGCACATGACTATAATAGATTAAATTGTATGAGTGAATGGTTGATTACACAAAACTGCTAATCGGTACTCTACAGCAGTTGCCTAAGACATTTACTAAGCTTAACTTAGTATTGGGAAAATGTAGGATATTTACTGAGAGTCAAATACACTAGTGGATAAAATTTCTTTGCCTAGCACTCATCATGCCACAAGTACTAAGATCATTTATTACATTGGCTTGCTTGTTAGTCAAATTCACTAACAAAGTAATACATCTAAATTTTTTGTTTCCTTTTAAATGGATGTTTAAATTTGTCTTAACTTAAAAAAAATATCAACCAAAGATATTTTAAACTAGTTATATGAAATATTATTGAAGATTAGAAGTTTTCTTTTTAACATTTTTTTTTTTTTTTTTGATGTATCAGACTTTGAATATTTTTTGTTAGAAATATCAAATTTTACTGATTTTGACTTTTTTTCTTTTTTTAAAAGGATGTTAGCTGCAATGAACTCACCCGCTTACCAACAGAAATTGGCAAGTTGCCTTCCCTTCGGAGATTAAATGTTAGGAAAAATTTATTAGTAGAAATACCTCAAGGTAAGTTATTATTTACTAGTATTTGTTGAGCATCCAATGAAATTTAACTTTGATATTTCTCTTACTGATTGTGGTAGTCCCTGGTAAAATTCAAATAAGGGATCAGACAAACTGTCAGAATTTTTATTTAAAAAAAGTGGAATGTTTGGTATATAAAATGTTTTTTGTATAGGTAAATACTTTCTGATGATTCCTCAAAAAATTAGTTTCTTTCATTATTAGGATTAGATATATGCATTAATTGTTTTTCAATCATATTTGAGCGTGTATATATCTGTGTGTGTGTGTGAAGATATATGGACTGTGCAAAAAATTTGAGATTGTTTCTTGGATATAAGAGGCCCGAAGTGTATGTATATAGATGTGTGTGTATGTATATATATATATATATATATATATATATATATATATATATATATATGTATATATAGGCACATGCACAAATTTAACCTACACACAGAGTTGTATACAATTTCATTGTTCTTTTGACTGTATTTTCCTATTTATTTATATATATATATGTGTGTGTGTGTGTGTGTGTGTGTGTGTGTGTGTATTATATATTATATATATATATATGTGTATACATAAGGAGCACACAATAAGTTTCCAAATTTTTTTTGTATGGGCACTTTTATCGATAATACACACATGAAACTGTAGTCCCCTTCGAAGTAATCTCCTTCAACTGCAATGCACTTGTTGTACCATTCCAACAACTTCTGTAAGGCCCCATGGAAGTCCTCTTGTGTGGGTGTGTCAATGACCTTCGTCACAGCCTCTTTCATCTCAATTGTGTCATAACGACAGCCTCTAAGTTTTTCCTTGAGCTTAGGGAGTAACCAAAAGTCACAGGGAGCAAGGTCTGGACTATAGGGAGGGTGAGGAACTGTCTTGATGCCCATCTTGGTCAAATAGTCAGTGTCAAGGATGGAGTTGTGGGCTGGTGCATTGTCCTGGTGGAAATGCCACTGACCCGATTTGAAGAGTGCTGGCCTCTCCCGACGGAATCTCTTCCTGAACTCCCTTAAAACCTCAACATAGTATTCCTTCTTGATTGTCTGTCCAGTGGGAACCCAGTGCATGTAGATCATGCTGGTGCTGTCAAAAAAAGGGATCATCAAAAGTTTGTGGGTGGATTTGCTCTGTCTGGCCTTCAGCAGTAGATCCAGCTTTCATCGCAGTTCACCAGAGCATCAAGAATTGCTGTCATCTCCCTGCTGTCATTACGTCTTTCTTTCTGATCTTCTCTGAGCACCCTTGGGATAAACATCACGCAAATCTTCCACATCTTCAGTTCTTTGCAAATAATTGTGTTTAGTTTCCACACTGACATTAAACTATGCCCTCATTGTCTCTATATAGACACATGACGGTCCTTATCCATGAAATTCTTTATTTGACCAATCAACTCTGGTGTATTGACTTCCTTACTCCTCCCACATCGCTCATCATCCCTCACAGACTCCCCGCCTTCCTTGAATCTCTTATGTCACTCAAAAACTGATACTCGATTCATGCAAGATGGTCCAAAAGCAGTCTGAAGCATTCCATACGTTTCCGTGGCATTTTTTTCCAAGTTTAAAACAGAATTTCATTGCATATCATTCTTCTAAAGTGTCCTCATATCCAGATTGAATTTTTGAAATTCACCAGCTGTGACAATCAGGCTTTAGTAGGGTGTATTTCAATTCCTGCTGTCCCTGTTCGTTTGAACCATAAGATGTATAGCAATAACATATTGAATTTTCAAGAGTCTACGACAATTTTAAATGCCTGTACAAATAAAGTCTGGAACCTTATTGAAGGCCCCCACGTATATATATATATATATATATATATATATATATATATAATGTGTGTGTGTGTGTTGCATTCAATAAGTTTCCATACTTTTTTGTTTATACGTTTTGGTCTTAGTGTGTGTGCATCTATGTTTATATGTGCTCGTGTTTGTATAGAAATGAATACATCCATGTTTGTATTTCTGCTTATTTTTTTCTGTGTGTTCTTATGTGTATTTTTGTATTTATAAGTGTGTGTCCGTGTATATTTTTTTGAGTGGGTGTATATATATATATATATATATATATATATATATGTGTGTGTGTGCTTGAGATATATACACTTATAATATGACTGTTTGTATGTATAGTATTTTCTTTTTGCACAAGTGTGTGTATTATATGTATAAATAAGTTTGACAATGTATTGTTTAACTTTTGGCATCTTATTTTGTTGCTTAAATGTTTAATTATTAAATCTGCTGCTGGAGGATTTCCTGGTTGGCATATAACCTAAAGCAGTGGTTATAACACTCACCTACTTTTGTAGAGGGCATAATAATGGTGTCAAGAGATTCTTACTACTATTATGACAACCATCTGTTGGATTGGACCAAGTTTTTTTTTATATCACTCAAAACAAGTTTTATGAATGTTATTAACAGTTGACCACTGCCCTGCTTACTGTATTTTTTTTTTTTTGTTTTTTTTTTTGCATTTTTTTATTTATTTCAAGGTAAAGTTTTTTAAGTTACAAATAAATTCATTAATCAAAATGTTTTTCCTCAATTATTAGTTTTTATTGGTAAAAAATTAATTGATACATTTGGTGTTCTGTGAAATAATTTTTTTTTTTTTTTAAGATTGTAAGTTATTTTAAAATTTCAATCCTGCCATTTTTGATAGATTTTATCACAGTTGTGATAGTAATGAAATGAATTATTGTGATAGTCTTCAAAACAATGATAGATTTTAAATTTCGAATTGATGCCTGTCAAAGAAAATTATTAAATTTCATTTTTCTAGTTTTAAATGCGTTTATTTGTCTTTTAGTAGACAGTGACTAATTCAAGTAATCACAAATTTAAAGGAAATAATTTCTCAAATGACTATAATATTCCAAATAAAATTTAACTGTTTATTGAAAAAAAAAAAAACAAACAAAAAAAACAAGTTACCATAGTGTATTGTTATTCAATAAGCTATCAGGAGAGAAAGGTTCATTATTTAAGTAAAAAGTTTGGGAAGCAGTCCTATCACAGGGACAGTTGGTAAGTGTCCCCACCTCCCAAATATCAAGTTTAATTTAATCCCCAGAGCATGAACATAATGGATGTGTTACTTTTTTTCCTACCTCCAGGTTGAACCTCTGATTCACAGAAATAACATTAAATTTCATTAAGCAAGATATTTTATATAGAATAATTTTCGTTTGGTAACTAATGTATACCTTGCTTCATAGATTTTTAAGTAATGGTACAGTTATGTTTAAATATTAAGTGGGAGCAAAAGTTTACTTTGTATATTATTAAAATTAGTTAATTAATGACAACGAGTATATATTTTTATTGATTATCACAATATTTCCTTTGACTTTCTCTGATCTTACACTAATGATTTGGAAATTTTTGAATCCCATTGTTATAAAATGAGTTGTTTTTAACTTTTTCAATGATATTTTGAACATAGAAGTCATTTTTGAATTTTTTACTAGATAAAGGATGCTGCAAAAAAATCGATGCTGATCTGATAGTACAGTCTGGTGAATATTAGAGGAAGAATTTCTCATTCCAATTCTATTTTTTTTTTTTTTTTGTCAATAAAGCAATGAGCAGTGTGTAGATGAGCATTCTCATACAGCAGTATTACTTTTGGGTTTCCCTGTCCTGTAAATGGCTTTTTTCTTAAATTGAACTACTTAAACTTAAAACTTTTAAAGTAATGACTAATATTCTGCAATGAGAGTTTCACCAAGTTTCAGTTATTCATAATTCAGTACTCTTCATATTCCAGTAAATGCAGAGGAATAACATTTTCCAAAAGGTTAGGTTTCGTACTTGATGTTGAAGGCTATCTTGGATTCATCTATAATTTGTTGTTTGCCCAGTCGGCTGGGGCTGTAGAATACACCAACTGTTTCTCTGCAGAGGGGTAAGGCCCCTCCGAGTATCCTGGACATGATACTAAACTATCTGATGGTGAGGTTCCAGCAATGCTGAAGATTTGGGGAATACGGAGCACCCCTTTATTGCCATCGCTCCTAGGTCCACTCTGGCCTGGAGTGGTAGCACCTGATACTATTTACCAACCCCTCCGCTCGGGCAGGATATGACACAAGGTCAATTTTTTTAAGTGGAGTTTAACAGGTTTGAATTCAGAGTTTTCCTTCTCCTAGACTAGTTGCCTCACCAAGGCTGAAGAACCTAGTCTGTCCTACTATTTACCCATAGCTGGAGGGGGAATAATTGGATTCATACCTTTCCCAAGGGTATTAGTGCTATGTGAAATGCAATCAGTCTTGTCCAGGATTTGAACTCGTGTTGCCGTGTCCATTTCCTACGACGATAACGACTACACCACAGGCACCTGATAAGGGTCCTATCTATGGGTTAAATAGAATTAAACGGGAGTTGGCATTTACTGTTTTTATGCATTTAAACTGCATATTCATACTGAACTGAATTGTTTAAAATAGAACTGTTTTGACATTAAAACTGCGTACTAATGCTACATTGAATTGCTTGAAATAGAACTGTTTTGACATCTAAAGTATGTACTTATGCTAAACTGAATTATCTGAAATAAAACTGTTTTGACATTAACTCTCTGTATTGCCCAGTCGGTTGGGGCTGTAGAATACACTGACTGCACCTCTGCAGAGCGGGTAAGACCCCCCCTCCAATGAGTGTCCTGGGTATGACACTAAACAGTCTGATGGTGAGGTCCCAGGAACGCTGGGGCCTTGGGGAATGCGGAGCACCCCTTCATTGCCATTGCTCCCAGGTCCACTCTGGCCTGTTGTGGTAGCACCTTATAGGGCCCTATCTATGGGTTAAATAGAACTAATGGCATACTTATGCTAAACTGAATAGCTCAAAATAGAAATGTTTTTCACAATTAAACTGTACTTACATTAAAACTGCGTGCTTATGCTAAACTGAATTATTTGAAATTGAACTGTTCTTACACTGAATAGTTATATATAACTGCTTGAATAGTTTGAAATAGAAATGTTTTTGACAATTAAACTGTGTACTCATGCTAAACTGAATTGTTTTAAATAGAACTGATTATTTACATAAAAATGGATTTGGTGTTAAATAACCTACAAAAGTTGATATGCCATAAAAACCAACGAACGAAATATACCATAGTTTGTTGTGCTTTGATTCATCGTAGTGAATTCATTATTCATTTTCAGTTACACTTTTTTTTAATCTCTGGGAAGAAGTAAAATACAGGTGATAAAAAATTATTCAATACTTTATTCTGCTATTCCAGTGGAACCTGTTTTTTCACTTTTTGATATTTCTTTATACTTAATAAATGTCTTAGAGCTATAAGATGATCAATATCATATTTTTTGATCAGTTCCTGTTTTGATTGAATGGGAGTCATCATGCACAATTGTGTATTCACTAACATTTTCAAATGGAGATAGTACTGGGAACTTTTGGACACACTTAATATATTCATTTCTTATTTAGTATGTCAGTTTATTTTATAATGACTGGTATGGAACTTGTATTGAGAACAAAATACCTAAGTTCTGTTATGGCAGTTTAATCTTTTCATGTATTAACTTTTTGAAATTGACAAGGAACTTAAATTACTTGAAACTTTGGATGAAGAATTTTCATTGTTAACAATGAAAATTTTTCATCTCAAAGGGCTTATCATATTCTTTATTTGTTTAATTTATTACAATTTTCTTGGTAGATTACTCTTTGACTGTTAATATAAGCAGTATGAAGTAGAGATAAAGAAGTACCTTCAATGAAACTTGCATCCTATATTTTTGGAAGTTGTTTTCATGGATAATGCCTTAACCAATTCTACTATTGAAGCATATGGCTAGATGGGGTACAAATCTTCAATCATTATTTCTCCATTCTAAATTTTCATGTCATATATTGTTTTGACTTTTATAGTTAGTGAATATTTTACCTAGAAAGTTGTGATGAAAAGCAACTATAGAATGAAGAAAAGATTAGCCAAAAATTAATGATAAAAAGAATTAATCTTTGAATTCAAGAGGTAATGAGGAAAAATGATATTTGTATCTGTCCCAGCATAAGCTTCTGTAGTGAAATTTGTTAAGGCTTTATCTTTTGAAAAATAAACTCTTTCTGCAAGTTTGTTGTGTTGGAAGCTACTTCTTTTCCTATTTCACACTTTAACAACTAGAGAGTATCTGACTTATAGTTCTGATAAAAGCAACCATGAAAAAAGAGCTATTCAAAAATTAATGAAAAGGGAACAATTGACTTCATTTATTCATTCATGTAAAATAGTAGACATTAAAATAAGACTCTTGTCCAAAACAATATTACTTGAATTTAGATCCCTTGAATTCACCTGATGTTTTTTTTTTATTTTAAGGCTGTACAAAATTACATATAACTTTGTGGCATATGCTTGTTCAAATTTATTGAGCTTTGCACTTCATTCAACCATTTTTAGGTTTATTATCAATTATCCAATGTTAAGGATTAAAGTGTTAGTGGATATTTCTGAAAGCAACAATATATAGCTTGGCTTTGGTTGTTATGAATTGAATATTTAAAAGAAAATTTGAAAAGTTAGTAAGTTCTTCTGAAATAGAAATACATTTAGAATTATAATTTTGTGAATTTTAGCAGTTAAATAATAGGCATATAATTATTGACTCTGGATATTTTTTGAGTTTATTATTTTTGAATCTGAATTCTTGTCATATAGTTTTGAATTAGATATTTAACTGAAATAATGAATTCTGAATGACTTAATCCAATTCTAAGAAAAAGTTAATATTGTATTCTTTGTTCCTATAATAGAAATGTCATTTTGCTTGTTTTATGACATCCTTTTATAACTTTTCAAATATCACAAAAATTGATTTGTTGACTTGTGTGATTTACTAAGCTGAGCTTAGTTTGGCACCAGGCTTACTAGTAATGGTTTGCTAGCCTAGCTAGCTAATCATTACATTACATGAGGTGTCCATTTGGATGATGGTAATAGCTTTGCCTTTAGCCTTCTTAAGATTACTATTTATCATAGCAGTATTGATAATTGTCATTGCATAATAGATATTTGTTAAATGTCTGCTTTCTATGCACTGGACATTTTTTTTTCAATACAAATAACAGTTTAGGAATTATCTTTTTCTTAGGTTGTGATTTCTACTTTGTATTTTGTAAAATGTTAAGAGTAAAGTGGGTAAACTTAGCTTTAATTTATTTTGATTATTTTTGGATTTTGATACATTGAATTTTTTATAAGAATTCTAATTAGATGTATTTAAAACTGAATAACTGCAACAATATTTAAGTCAAAATTTTCTACATCTTGTAATAATTTTTTGATATATTAATCTGACTAGCATCATTGCCTCAAGAATATTTTCTTTCTGTGAGTTCTACAGCCTTTCTCTGGTATACAGTGAATCCAGTATTATTATCGGCATAAACCCTCCCAAGGTACCTCATATATTTGTCTCCATAAAACTTCCATTTTGTCTTATCTTTTGCTGGTCTTTTCACTATTAGCTGAGGTGTCCTCACTTATTAGGTCACTTTGTTGCTAAGATGATTATCCACTGTCTTCTGTTGATAAAATCATTCTTCAGTCTTTTCTTGATAACGTCAGTGGTTTTATTTAGTATTCTAAAACTCAGTTTTCAGGTCTTCCTTCCTCAAACTCAGCATGTATGGCTATTGAGACTATTAGTAGATAGTCTATACTCTAGACAAACCATCATTGCTTTCATTTCCATATTTTTTCTTTGTCTTCAAATATTTTCCCAATCTCTCACTTGCCAAGTATTGAGGATTTGTATAATAAAGTTTTAATGAGTTAGCCAGTTCAAAGTATTTATATAAATGAATTTGTTAAAATCATAAACAAAACAATTTATTGTTATATTTAAATCATGCTAGGTTGTAATTTTAGATCCATTTTAGATTAAGAACAAAATTAAATTAGTTTGACTTCCTGGAAAAGAAAAAAACAGCTTTAGTTAAATCTTTAGTTCTCATCCTATGGAACTCTAATGTTAATAACTTTTAAAGATGTGCATTAGAATGTGTTCCTTTTGTTTTATGATTATAATAACCATAATGAAAGAATGACTGAATACAGGCACATATAATTAAAATAGCCTAAAAGATTGGATGCTCCTATCAGTTCTTCTAGCACCTATTCACTTACTGATACAAGTAGATTATAACATTTAAAACTTTGGATGTTAAATGGAAGTGTTAGAGGTGTTAAAAAAATGATTGTTGATCAGTATTTGTTATGTAATTGTACCAAAACAAAAGGTGTTCATTTATTCAAATTGGTTTGTGTGGACTTATAAAAGAATAAGTGTGAGAAGAGAAATTTGGTTCCATAGTCTTTATACTAAAATTACTAAAAAGAATGTGGTCAAACATTATCTAATTGCTTTCTGTATCATAATCAAGTTAATTACTATTCACTCATTCTTGATTGCTCTTAACATGTACACATATTTGCTGTATACAGGTACTTTTTGTTTTCAGTTTATATAGTTAACCCTTAGGTCTGTTTTTAAATCCAATTGATAACATAGTGATTAGATTCAACTAGGAGTAATTTTTAAAATCCTGAAAATCATTAGCTTGTGGCAGATCTCTATTTTAAAATTTTAGAAAGTTCAAGATGTTTATAACAAATATAGTACATGTCAACAAATTGTGTCCTGGAAGTTTTAATAAATTCTTTCCTTGGTATTCACATGCTTTTTAGGATTCTATAAAATCATTTGAATAGTTGGATGCTGAGTTTTATGCACAGAAGTATATTGTGCTACAACCTACAGTATTTAACCTATATATATATATATATATATATATATATATATATATATATATATATATACACTGTATTTTAATTAAATATGACAGTTTATTACATCTGCATTATCAATATTTATAATGCTCACAGTGTTTACATATGTGTTATGTTATTTTATAATTTTGTTTTATACTTTGATACCTTTATTACAACCTACAATTTAATAAAGAATTTGATTTGTGAACTATGGCTTAGTTGAAAAAAAAGTTAAATTATATATCTATCAAGGACTTAAATTATCCTGACAGCTCTTCTCACTTTGTTTAGATTATCAATTCTAATTTTTTCACCTCTTTTAGATTTACTTTGTGATTTTGTTCTTGCTTTCCTTTTTAATTGTATTTTTTTTTATTGGTGATGCTGATATTTTAATGAAATCCATCTGGAGAGAATAAATTTATGTATTTGTGTATCATTCATTAAATGTTCCACTTAGTCATATCTTTTCTTATTCTATATTATGCTTTGCAAACAGGTTTAGGAAAAATAATGACAAGCTTTTGCTGTTTTCCTCATCTCACACACAATTTATTCTCTCTTCTTGAAATCATTGAGTTGACATTGCTTGTTTTAATTGATAACTAGAAATTCTAAACAGTCATTTGAAAGAGTAGAGGCTTTGATGAGTCAATTAATGCTTTATTGTTGTTGGTATCAAGAGTAGACTATTCAAAGTAATGTCTATAATTGTTGAACTACTTGAAGACAAAATTGATTGTAATGTTGTGGTTGTATTTGATCTAAGTGCTGTGGAATATTTTGACTGTTTCTTATTGATGCTGAATACTTGCTTATTCTACTCCTTATGTTTTATTTGCTTTATCTAATGAAAGTTTGTAATTCCTTAAATGGATAAAAATTTATTTGATCAGTATTATATCAGATGTTAGTCCTTAATATAAATTATTTCCTATAATATATCAAGTGGACTTTGAGTTCATTCATGTTCTATTTTGATCAATTTGTATGGATGCACACAGCTGAGGATAGATCAGTTGATAACTAACTCAAATTAATTGCATTTATTTAACATTAGTCATAAATTAGGTCATATTTGATATATTTTCATCCGTTTTAAACATTTTCATGTCTAATTATTGATTTAGTTTTTGTTTTCATGTATATAAATAAATAGAGAATTGTTTGAAGTAAAGAATTTGTCTGTTTTTGTTTGCATTTTTTTTCAGTTGCTAATTTAGGATCTGTTTTTATTTGAGCTGATCCAAAGATGAAAACTTTCATATAAACAATTGCATTGTTATTGATGTTGGGCTTTTGCTTTCTTTTAAGACTCCAATTACCAGGAACTATTTTGTTGTTCTAAAAAAAAAATGCAATAAAAATATTTTAGTTTCTGTCTGATTTTAAATGAGTTATATTCATTTAGTATTATTTTTCTTATTATTGTAGTTTTGAACCTTGCAAAAGTTCCACCTTTTCTTGTTCCAACTTCTTGCAGATATTTTTTGTTCTAAGTACCTAATGTTCAAAACTCATTTTCCAACTTTGAAACTGTTCCTTTGTTTTTTGGTTTATTATAAGGAAAACTGTTTAAAATTCAAATTTTAATTATTTCTTTGTCCTCAGGAAAATTTACAATAATTTTAATGTTATTGATTTCAATTTAATTGTTTCAATATTTGAATGCTTGTTTTTCAGAAATTTCAAAATTGAATCTTCGAAGAATAGATTTTTCAGCCAACAAAATATCTTCAATACCACTTGTTTTTCGATCAATGCAAACATTAGAAGAAATGATTTTAGACCATAATCCGTTAGTAACTCCTCCTGCTCATGTAAGTATCATTTCTTTTGTTAAATATATTTTTAAGAACTATTTCTTGAATTGTTTTGACTCCTCTGAAAGAAATCATAAAAGCATTTGAAAACTCTTTCTATTGAATTCCCCCCCACAAAAAAAATGTATTCAATTTTTTTGTTTTGTTTAGAATTACCTCTATGCAATCTTAAATACAATAAATTAGATTTTGAATGATGTACCTATGCTTGCTTTATAAGAAATGCTTTGTTTCCTTCTTTGGGGTTAGGAATTTTTTTTGTTGGTTTGTAAAACCAACAAAAAAATTCCTAATCAATCAATTCAATTTTTGTCTCTAATTGGATTTTTTAAGGATTGAAAAAGTAATAGTTGGTGGGTTTAATAAATGGTTATATATAAGTGATTTTTAAATTAGTGGTTCAAACAAGGTCTACAACAATTTCTCTAAAGATCTGAAATATTGGTTTCTATACCAATAGAGATCATCATGATGTTGCTCTGTTGGCACAGATTTCCCTGACTCTCTCTTGCCATTTGTCTCTATAATCCATTGCTTCCAACAGGTCTTCTAGATTACATCTTCTGTCAGTACAGAGCTGTTGTAGATAAGTTCTTGTTGGTTGGCCAGCACTTGCACGTCTTTATGAAGAGATCCAGTGGAGAACATTTCTTATGAGTTTGACCTTACTTCTCCAGCAGTGTACCATGTCTTGTTTGTCTTATTTGGATGATTTTAGAGATGGGAGGTTAGTGGCCTTATAGCTGCTGTTTTGTTGGATGTTGCTTCCAGGATTTGTTCAGTATAGCTAGTAACATTCTTGTTCAGTTCCTGTCTAGCTTTTTTTTCTATATGCTTAGTCAGTGTCCATGTGGTGCATCCATATAGTAAAAGTAACACAACTGCTGCTTGCAAGAAATTATGTTTTATTTTATTGGATAGGTCTGACTTCTATATGATCGATAACCTATCAATAGCAGTCCATGCCTTTGCTATTCGTGCATTGATGTCATTTTCAGTAGATGAGATGTTGCTTCTGAGGTACGTGAATTTGTCTACTGATTTCAGAGAACCACCATTTAGTGTTTAGATGTCTCCTTTTTAATTAAAACACATGTACTCCATTTTGTCTGCATTCACATGGTGGCAAATGCCACTTGCAGCCTGCTTCAAGCTAAGCAGCAAGGATTCGGCAAGTGTATTTGCCAGAAGCTATATGTCATCTGCATAGTCTGCATCTGTAATAGTTTGTGCAGGGTATCATCTATTTGCCTTTTTTAATGTAAAGCATTTTTCTTTGATTAAATCTATTGATGTTTGAAGTACATAGTCTAGACAGATTATGAACAGATATGAGGTTAATGTATCCTCTTTCAGAACACTGGCTACAATGTCAAAGAAATCTGTGTCTCTATCTGATGAGCGAACTTTTACTTTGGTGTTTTTATAGACCATCATTATGGCTATGACAGTTTCTTTGGGGAGACCATATGCAAGAAGTATTTGTTCCATCTTCCCTCTGTTTATAGAGTCAAGTATCTTGGAGAAATCTTCAAATAAGAGTGTCACCTCGATGTTTATTGCACAAACTCCTAAGATTTGATGGATTGTCAGAATCTGTGATGTTGTAGATTAGTTTCTCACAAAACCATTTTGATTTATTCTAAGAATTTTCTCAATTTCTAGTATGATGTGGTTTAGTTACAGAGCATTATAAGTCTTAGCCACAATGGAGGTAAGGGTTAGGCATCAGCAGTTCTTGGCAATTTTGAGGTCGCAAAGGATGCAGCCTTTTGTCCATCTCTCTATTGTTTTCTTGTTATATATGGTGTTGCAGTATTGGATCAGTAAGTCATTGAATTTCCTTGTCTTCCATACTGCTGGTGGTCAAGACCGGTAACTTCCTTGATTTTAATTTTTGTTAGTACTACGTTGAGTTCTTTTTAAGTAAACTATTATAGTTTGATGTCTAGTTGGTTATTAATAATTTCATGATAGGTTTGTCAGATAACTTTTGGGGATTTTCCAAGTAGATTCTTGAAATGTTCTTTCCCCCTGTGTATTTGTTCTTTTTGGTTGACAGTTTTTAGTTTAGCTCTGGAGGTGCTCTTCTTTTTACTTACTTCATTTACTGTCTGCTACACTATTGGAGATTTCCTATTTCCTATCTTCTATCAAATTTCTAATTTTATTCATCTGGCCTTAAATGTAGTCTATTTGTTCTTTTTGGCATGCTTGAATTAGTTCTCTTAGTCCCTTAAGTTTCTGAGTATTGGCATGGGTTATATTCTTTTTATTGCATAGGGATGCTGTTTTCAAGTTGTTTTTTTTTCTAAACTGTTAATATATCCCATGGAACTCTGTTTGGCTCTTAGTTTGGTTGGTATGCATTCTGCTGCTGCTTCCTTGTGGGCATTCATGAAGTTCTCATTTTCGTCATTCAGAGTGTTTCAGATAACTCCCAAAGAACATCAAATTTGTTTCTTAGTGTTATTGTATATTGTTAATATCTTTATTGTTAACCAAGGACCAGCCATAGTGTATGGTTTTGGTTGTTTGCATCATATTCCTGCATAGGCTGAGACATAACTTTGCTGTGACAATTCTGTGATGAGAAGACACTCCTTCAAAAGAGAAATATGCTTCACGATTCAAAGCACTATTAATCCATTTCTTACTTGTGAGGATGTAATCTCTGCTTTAGCATTATTTGCATAGGTGTAGGTCCATAATTTTCCTTTTTTGGAATTTAGTATTAAGGCATGTTTGTTCATTTTCATGTGAGAATTCTGTTATATGTTCCCCATTTCTGTTAGATGAGTTGTGTAAGCAGAATTTGTTGTTTATATTTTTATCTGTTTGAGCATTCATGTCTCCACCGATGATTAGAACATTGTGTTTGGGGATGCTATGGATAAGGGAGGATAGCTCTGGTAGCTGGCTTATTCTATTTAAAGTTCTAACATTAAGTGTTGCTATTTGTACTGTGCTTTTGCATTTGAGTAATCTTTGTTTGAGTTCTGTACCTGATTTTTCAAACACAGGAGCCATAGCTCCATCCTCAGCAGAACATGCCTTTGGTATACCCATGCGAAGGGCAATGTGGTTTGGACATATGGTTTGAGTTAAAGTCATGATAATCTTTCGATCGCTGTATTTTTATCTCATTAATAGATGCCACCCTTATAGATGAGTAGCAATAGTTTTCTTACTGAACTTTTTGATCCTGGCCATTGACTTATGGGGTTCTTCTGCCCAGCATCAGGTGAAGTTCGCTGTTGACCCAACATTGGGTTCATCTGCCTAGCTTCACATCCACCATGCTGCTTCCCATGGTTTCTGAGGTTTAACCTGAGAGTTTAAAAAATATCCACTTTATATTCCTTAAGTTTTAACTTAGTTAAAAGTCCAACTATTCATTTTATTTTTAATTGTTTTTCCTCTCCTCTAATTCCATTGTTGACCTTGTGAGTTTCCTTGTCTTACAAAGGTTGTTCCTTGATTTATTTCTATAGTTGGTCATAAGACTTCTGTAGTAGTTGTCATTGTTATTTTTGCTGCTTCTGCTATTATTATTATTAACATCATTATTATTTTTTTTCTAACTGTTCTGTGTATTTAGGATTGTTTTTTTTTTTTTTTTTTTTTTTTTTTTAGTGAAAACTATATGAAGTTGGGTGTTTTGTCTTGGGAATCACAAGTCAAATCTTAAGTCACGTGATCAACTATCAAAATAAATTAAGGAATTCAGATTTATAAGACGACAAAAGACATTAAGTTTGCAAAAAAAGGAGGAGGAGGAAGACTTGCCAGCACTCAAAACAATGTTGATGCCTCAATATATCGCTTAGATAACTACATAAAAATGCATGAAGGAAGACTGATTTACAGCCACCAGAAACAATGCAAGTATCAACAGAACAAAAATAACCAGAAAACAAAAATGGGTAGAAAAACAACTGTATTTCAAATGACAAACGAGTGAAATCTCTCATGAGAAAAACAACCATATGGACATTTCAAGTGGCAAACAAGTGAAATCTCACTTGAGAAAACTTGCTCATGGCTAAGAGAGGGAAACCTTAAGAGAAACTGAATCTTTCCCGATAGCAGGAGAGATTCAGTTCCTCTCAAACACAAAACAATGCCATAAGGACTAACTCTGTGAAAGCAAAAGTAGATAATAAAATAGCTGATATAGATTATGTGGTGATAGATGAAATGATTAATCACATAATAATCAAATGCAGTATTCCTGTATTGTTACTCACCTGCAGTCAGGATTAAACCTACAACTTCCAAATGATTGTCACTTAGAAGCTTAGGGAACCAACTGCTGGACAGTTCAGAGTGAATTTTTGGGTCTTATTAATTTAATGTTTTAACATCACTATAAACTACTATTATGTATGATTTTTACCTGAGGTCATGTTATGAATTTTTTTTTTATCATCTAACCTTTTTGATTATTGGTTCCCATATTGTAGTCCAATACAGGAATACTTTATACTTGTACCCAGTTATGGTTAATGGAATCAAAGCAAGTGACCCCCGTGGATTAAATAAGACATGGTTTGAAGTTTTGTGTAGGTTCCCAAGTTCAACAAACACCTGAAGAAGGCCGGAGGACACATCATCCAAAACCTTGTGAATATAACAATAAAGATAAAGACAATTGTCCAAAAACCCTGAATGATATAAATTATCTCTTGTCTGACAATTGTTACTTTCTTAATTTACCATTCTTAATTATCAAGATAGAAAGTTTATTTTAATGAATTAATATAGATGTTTTACCAAATAGTTTATCTTTTAACTTATTTTATATCCTAATAAAAAGATATTATATCCATAAGCTACTGGGTCAATTTTTTTTTATTGACAGGTTTGTACAAAAGGCAAAGCACACATCATGAAATATCTTCAAAGAGAGGCTGACAGGAACAAGGCTCTCCTTTGTGAAACAGAGATGAAATGGAACAGTAGGAAGTCTTTTCCTCAGCCTGTTGTGTGAGTTATTAATCAATCTATTCATATTTATTCTGTCAATGCAATTGATGTTCATGTTCATTTGTATTTAGACATTTGTACTTTCACTTCCAGCTTCTCGTCTGTCTTTAATGAAATAAGGTATAAGCTAAATTTTATTTTTGTTTTTTTCCTCACCAAAATTTTAAGATTTTAATTCATTCTGTATCTCTATAAATTTTGATCCCCAAGTATACAATTTTTTAATTTTATAGGTCAGGTGAGGAGTTTAGAAATCTATCACCAGAAATGCGCTGGAAACGTCACACGGTGAGCAGTGATTCAGGCTACATTGATGGCAGTGACAAATGGCAGTCACCTGAGGTAAATACACAGATTCCTAAGGCATGGTCTGCATGTATTTCTGGTGCCTTCTTAGCACCGTATTTCCATACAGTATGGAGGAAATTAGGCAAGTAGCCATTTCATTAATGGTCACCACACATATATATATATATATATATATATATATATATATACACACACACACTTGGGATGAAGGTAGACACTTTTTGTTTGTGAAGTTTTGCATGAGCTTAGTAAAGCAAATAAACAACACTTAATTCCCATAAAAAGAAAATCAAGAAAAATCAATTGTCTAACAGCATCTAATTAGTCTACAGCTTATGATAAACTTACAAAGATCTCTAATGTTTATTAATTTGTAGTTAAAACTATCTCAGTATGTTTGCTGACTGGGTCTATTTTTTATTAACCGTACAACATTTGTTTTAGTTTCATTGGCTTTAGTGCCAATCTAATGGCCATCTTTATATATAATGTGTATGTATTTATGTATGTAATATTAAGACAGTTGTCTTAAAACCCAATATTTTGAACTTTTGAAGCAAGCATTTCAGGATGCAATTTGGAGTTTTTGGTTTAGATGTATAAAAATTCTTCTGATGGATTTTACTTAATAAGCTTAGACTTATACAGAGCTGCAGTAAGTTTAACCCTTTCTCTTTCAAATCAAGATCAAATTCACTATATTAGTGAAAAGTGAATAGCTTGCTAACTTTTGTCATTAGGCACCATTTTTGCTTAGTCTGAAACAATACCACTATATTGAGTTATCAAATACAGATTGAACTCCTTACCTATGGCCTTCAAGACTAACATGCTAATCATAGCTCTTCAGTTTAATAGAAGTAATATACACACTTTTTTAATGAGTGAAAATAACTAACCTCACCACTAATATATTTTCAACATTGACCTTTAACATGCAAGCCAACTCGCTTTTATTTTATTTTTATATATTATACATATTGTATCTCATAAAATGTGGATACTTTTTCTTTGTTAGCTTCAAATTTTTATGATTGTTTAAATAAACAATTTTTGTTTTTAAAAAGTTAGAACTTGAATGCTTTATCAATATTCTGATTTGATATTTGCAATTATGAACCTAATATTTACATGAATAGCAAAATAATGAGATCTGCTAAAAATTAAGACTATAATTTAAATTATAGTAAAAATAACTTCTGCATTTTATCGAATCTGATGTATACAACACTTAAGTATGATTTCAACTATTAAGATGACTGAAGATAGGATTGCCTTTTGTGCAATGTAATTAATTTTTTTTCTCTTAATTGTTGAAAAATAGCTCTCTAATTAGGAAGTAGATAAATTGAAATGTTAGCAATTTCCCCTTATTTTTTTAAAGAAAATTTATATGCAGCTAAAACTTGTTTAAAGTAAAATATGATTTTATCTTAATTGTGTAGTAAAGTACTTTCATATTCATACTGACTCTTAGGTACTGAAAAGTGTACTCCGTTATTGTTATCAAAATGTTACACAAAATAAGTCAACATTTTTTGGTAATATATTATAATGTATAAAGAAAATCATTTTTACTGAAGTATCTTGTACAGAAGAAATAGTAATGTTTGTTATTTATATTCTATGTTTTTGTTTATATCCATTATTAGTATTGATGCTTAAAGGGTTTGAGGGGTATATTCAAATTTTAAAATATTTGAATTCTTGCTTGTGACATTTGCTGCTGATTTATTTGGTAGCAATTAACTCCAGTATAACTAAGGCTCTGTGTTTAATTAAATTCTTGTAATTTCAAGGCATTTTTGTCTCAAAACTAATGCTTGTGTTTTGCAATGATTTACTTATTTATATTCTTATAAATGGCTATTAACTCTTTTTTTATGTGGCCTCTTTTTTTGCAGGTTCTTTTAACCATTGGGAGGGATTTTCATGTCATTAAAAAAAAAGTATTGATTGCGTAGCTTTGTTTTAAATATTAAATTTTCAATAGTAATACAAAATTATTGTGACACTAATAGATTGATATTAGCATGCACTAATAAAATGATTTGCATAGTGAACTATGAAAAAATTATAAATAGTGATTTAATTTTAATTGTTAAAAGATTGAATATTTCCCTCCTGGATTGTTTTTTGCATTAATAAAAAGTAATATTAAGCTCTTTATATAACAATAAACTTTGTTCATGAAAATGCAATATTTGAGTGGGTTTGTTTGCTAATGTTGCTTACTCGTCTTTTCAAACAGCTAGTTGGGATTCATTGTTTGAGTCTTTCAGAAGCCCGTATTGCTAACTTTACTAATTTTGCATAAATATTTTTGTAATTTTATTTAATGCACAATGGTTTTGTTATATTTGTATTTGTATGTCTATGAAAATATCTTCACAGCTATCAAATTTTGTAATTTTAGTATTTGTTTGTATTGTAAATATTAATATTTTACAGTTTTTTTTAATAACCTGGACTTGTTTAAGAAGGGATTATATTACTAATACAACAACTTATGAACTGTTTAAGTTTTTTGTACAGGATTAGAAAAAATACTACTCATAAGAAGCATTATTAGTGTATTGATCTTAAGAAATTGATGAAAATTGTATGGATATGTTGGTGTGCTTGGAATGACATTTTTTTTATGCCACTGTGTTAACAGTATCTATATGATTATTTGGAGATGCACTGAATCTAGCAGAACCTCTAACTTTCTTTGCCGTTTATCTCCATAGTTTCTGTCATTCTAAATACATTAATTCTGTTCTGATAAAAAAAAAAAAATCATGTCTTATTAAAAGCTTAAATACCAGAAAAATCAAGAATTTAAATGGTTCAAAAACATTTTAATAAACTTACAGAAATCTTGCCTTTTCTAGTTTTGGTAGAGTAGATATATTTTTTTATATTGTTCAAAACTATATTGAAACTTAATAAAAAAAAAAAAATTATGAAAGAAAAGATATTTAAATTTGGACTAGGAGGAAAGCAGATGGTAATTCAAAGTTTTTACAGACCCTCACCCTCAAAATTAAAAGAAAAAAAGAAACATGAATTCTTTTGCAGCTTGTATATTTTGTGGATATAATTGAAATAATGCAAAGGGTTTTTTCTTTTAACTTGTCAGCAGCTGCCCAGAGCAGAGTTATTAATAATTGGTTTCATCCCCTCACAGTGCATGATGTTCATATTTCCTTTTAGAACTTATTAGCTTCCAATTTATTGTAGTATAATTGGATATGTGTAAATAATTGAGCATGTATTTTAAAAATGACTGTACATTTGTTCATTTAAGTTTTATTTGTATGAAAAATATTCTTGATAATTGTTCAATCAGTACACTAATATTTGATATTTTATATTTACAGAGTTTCTTTAATATTTTCTAACCAAAACATTTACCACTTTTAACAACTTAAGATTTGTTTGAATTGTTTACTTTCTCTTTCTCATCTGAAGTGACAAGAGAAGGAGAGTCTTTCAGACTGAAATCCTTTTCAGTCATATATGTCCTATGTTAATTTTATTTATTTATTTACTTATTTACTCTGATCCCATTAAAATATTTTTGCTTTCCCTGGCTTTCTTGCAACTACTTGTTATTTTCTTTGTGTTAGAAGACTCAAAGATAATATTGATCACCATGTCTAGTAAGAGTTAATTGCATTGGTGTTTACTTTATACTTTTTAAAATACTTATGTTGTTGCATATCAAATGATAAGGCCTCTACATTATATTCAAAGAACATTTTTTTTTCAAAAAATTTATGAAGGAAAATATAAGTAGCCTTTTTATTGGTAACCCTGAAATGAAGTTATATGAAGTATTTTGACTGTCAAATTACACATGGAATAGTGTATAATGAAACCTGTGTTGACAAAAATTTAAAAATAAAAAGGGAGGTAAGGAAGCAAATTGTCTGTGTCCAAACCCTTGTCACTTCTTTTTGTGAATTTGTTGTATCTGTTGATTTGGTTTTGAATACATAAAGGGTCATGCATCTTGTTTTTGAAAGCCTCTGTTTTCTTTCAAGAGTAATTTCAACTTGATCTATAGCATGATTTGATTGAATAGAGGTTTTCATTGTTTGCATTTTAAAACTTGTACAATTCTCAAGAAACTAAAGAGAGTACATACTGTAAAGAGAAACGGTAACAGTATAATGGCTATTGGTTGCAACTAATTTGATATATTTTTAATGGTTGGATTCATTTCATGTTACTAAAATATACTTTGAGTAATTATGTTTATATTCTATCATAAGAAGACTTACAGAAATTTGTTTTACTTCAGATTATAAATGTTAATGTATGATTGGCTATTAAAAGAGAAAAGATATTAATTTTAAAATCATTTTATAACTTTTAAAATATAAGAATTATATTTATAAAATTAACATTTTAAAAATAATTGACGTTAAAAAAAATTTTTTTTTTGTTAGTATAAGTTATTTTTATATCATCAACATCATCAAGTTATACTGACTGTACAGAGTTCCCTGACTCTCACCATCCATTCCTTTTGGTAGTTTTTTTAAGCTGCATCTTGTGTTCACATGGAACTGATTTTAGTAAGTCTTTACTATTCAGCCAACACTGGCATGTTCATGTGCAGGAGTTCATAAGAGAATGTCACTTATGATTTTGTTCTTGCTTCTCCAACAGTGCCCTGCATGTCTCTTTTGTCTTACTTGAATGGTTTGTGAGATGGGAGGCAGGTGGCCATACAGGTGCTGTTTTGTTGGGTGTTGTTTCCAGTACATTTTTTTTAAGAGACTGTTTTAATCATTGTAGATGTGTAGAACAAAATTTATTTTTGAACTATAAAAGCATTTTCTAGGGAAACTATAGAATACATGCTTCTTACAGATATATTACTTAATAGATTTTCCTCTTCTTTCACCTTCTAAGATTATGTAAAGTTGGCAACTGTAGTCGAGGGTGACCAGAAGGCTCTCTTTTCAATAGCTACTACACTGAGGTGTAGGGGAAGGTGCTACTCCTTTCCCTAGATTGCTCCACTTTACCCTTGATACGTACCTTATATTGCTGAGTATTAAGCAAGGTGGTATCAAGTACCATTTTTAAAGTCTTTGATATGACGCAACCTGGGATTGAACCCATGTCCCCCGGACCATTAGGTGAACACTCCACCCACTAGACCAATGAGCCAGTCCAGTATTTAAAAAAATTAAAAACTGTTTTTACTGCATATTCAATCTTTAATTCAAAGAAAAAAAAATGAAATAGGTAATTTTTGCCCACACCTAATTGTTTTAAAATACATACATTTTTGTTCAGTTTGTGTGCACTATGATCATAGTGAGTTTGTTGATTTAACAAAGTATTGTGAATTTGATATACACTGGGTGAATCAAGAATGTAAACATGCCACTCTTTAACCAACCTTGAATGAACGTTTTCATTAAATCTAGGATTTTCTTTGGTGAAGTGTTAAATATTTTGGGTTTTGGAAGATTATTATTTATACAAATGTTTATCTTTTTAGGTTTGAATTAGGTTAAATCCCCTTCTTTTTAATAGGAGTTCCTTTTCATTGGTTTTTGCATGTTTTGCATTGCTGTCGAAATCTTTTTCTGATGTTATTTTATGATTTGCCTCAACTTGTAAGCAAATTTGTAAAAATAGATTATGCTTAAATTTTTGTTTTTGTTTGTAAGCAGTTCTACAAATAGTTAAGATTTAATTTCTTTAAAATCTATTAGTCTTTTATAGAGAGAATTTTCTGATTTATATAACTCCACTATCTATAAGTCCTTGCTGAAACACAGAACTGCCTTGATTAAGACTTTTGTGTGTTTCTTCCTATCTTAACAAGCTGAACCTTGTAACAGAAATGAAATAGCAATTCCACTGTTATTAGCCAACTTTTGCTGCCATTTTAGGTTGGTAGTAATTTTATGGTGAAATTTTGCTTAGTTTCTGTACCTCTCTTTCTTATCACTGGAAAATGATTCTCCTGCTGATGTCAGTTCTTTCTGACTTCACTCATTTAAAATGATTTCTGTTGTAATATTAGATTGAAGTAATGATAAAAATACTTAAGTAATGCTTTTATAATGCTAGTTTGAGCATAGCATCTCTTTATTAATTAGCTTTTTGTTAATGCTGTTTATAGGTGACAAATTATGGCAGTTATGCTTTGGGTAGTATCTTATGTTAAGTATTCAGCCTACTTCCTACTGACCACTTAAGATCCAAAGTAATTTTAGTTTCATAATAGAAACTGTTGATATGAGCTGAAAGAGAATGTTGTTAGCATAATATAATATCATTGACTATGTGAAATGAAGTTGTTTATTTATTTATTTAATGAAATAGCAAAAATTGTTTTCTCTTCAAAAAGTTTTTATCTTTCATTTCTATGAAGTGGAAAAAATGCTGAGATTTTGGCTCATATTATAAAGATGAAAATGACTTTCATTAAGATGTGTGTAATACTTTAAAGCGAGCAAATATGCTATACCCCCTAATATAAATCAAACAGTATATTTGATCTGGTTATTACTTTAAAAAAGGTTATCAGTTTCTTGTTATATTCTTCATTTCTAAGACTTGACAAATCCTACCATCCTGTATAATAAAGCAAATTATTTTCCAGATAAAAAAGCAGACTCTTAATATATCATTTTACTTATCTAAAAACTCAACAACCATTTTAAAGCTGCTGGTAGAAGTTAAAATACTGAAGAGATGTTCATAATTGTTCAGTGACATTTTGATTTTTTAGAAATTAGATTCTATGGTCTTTTTGAAATGAATATAAAATATATACCTTTTTATTGATCTGATGAAATGGGGGTTTTGACACTGTATCTAGTAAAGTTTTGTATTAAATTTGACATGTAAAATGATTTGTGTTCATAAGTACATTTATAAGATAAGATAAAAACATGTCTGATGCAAGGATATGTGTAATTCTATGTACAGTATATGAAATGGTTTATGTAAGTGAAAATTGCTGATGTCAATTTGTATGTACATTTTATAGATGTAATACTTGATAATATTTACAATAGTAGCAAAAATGAAGACACATTTTGATATATTTAAAAAAATTTTGTAATTAAAAATCAACTTCATTATAGGTTTTCTAGACTAAAAAAGCTAAGAAACAGATGCTTTCAGATTGAAATATTAAAAACAAACAAAACCTCTATTTAAATCAACTGTGATTGTTGAATTTAGATGCAAATTTCTTATGTAATTCATTGAGATTTATTTTTGTCTTGTTGAGCTTTTGATTTTCAAATTTCTTAGGATTTTTTTTTTAAGCTAACAATAAAAAAAAAAATTGATGCATGGCCCAACATTTTATGCATGCTAACATTTTTCTCTATTTTGTTTTCCCCTACCCAATTCCCTTCAAACTTGTCTTGCCCATTGCTGGTTGCTCACGTTAACCAGGTGATGATGCTGTCGCACCAAGTTTGCATGCCTTGTTATCTTCTTGCACCTGTTTGTTCTTTTAATCTTGTATTGTCCCTCTTTTTCCCACCCCTCCCACAGGTTGTTAATGACTTGGATGAAGCTAACTGTTTAGCTTTAAAAGCTGCCGAGGCTGTTAAGGAGCAACGCCAGGGAAGAGAGCAAGAGTTGCAGCGAAGAGTATCCCTGGAGATCCATAAAGAGCCTGTAGTAGACTCTGATCCAAAGCTAGCACAGACACCTCCTACTCCAGTAAATATGGAGGATGCTTTCACAAGGGTCAGTAAAGTTATCATGCTTAAACAACTTTTGCAGCATGACTTTGTTTGTTTGTTTTTTTTTCTCAACTAAAGTATTTTTGATTAAAAAAAAAATAAAATAAAATAAAATTAAATAAATAAATAAAATAAAAATAAAAATAAAAAGGTGAGAGCAAAAGTTTAAAAAATTTTTCAAAATGGGATAATAGCTTCCTCCATAAAAACAAATGTTAATTATTGATTATTAATGAGATCTGTATCTCTCTAATTACATGTATTTTTTTTTTATGTTATGTGAGTTATATTAATTTTGTGGGGCTAGTTGGGGGAGGAAGATGAGATCCCATCAAATTTCTGTTGTGACAAACTTTTTCTTGAAACAGAAGCTTTTCTAAGAATTGTATACTATGTATATAATGTCACTTAATTAGCTTCTGACATATTAGATAACCTGCAGCTGTGTTTGAAGCTTCATTTTCAAATCAAAGGAATGTTGCTAGTCATTTTATTTAGAATATCACCTTGCCAGGATGATGTTGATTGATTCTGTCTGATTATATACTGTAGTAGATGAAAACAAAACTTTAGATAAAATATATTTAAAAGCTTTGGGTAACAAGCACTCTCTTTGAGGACTTTTATCAGTTTCAGATTTTTCTCTAGAGAACTTTTTGAAGGTGGTCTTTGCACCTAAACCTTTAGTGAATGTTTACCTCATAGTAGATGTGAGTTGAAAACAGAATTTATACTAATGTTTAGGTTGAATGCTTCATACAAATTGTAGTTTTTACTGCTTATAAGTTATGACTATGGCTTAAAGCCTTGTTTATTGATTTGCATTTATTTTTCTTTATGATTTTGTAATATACAAATATTTATTTTGACTTGCAATTAAGATAAAAGATTTGTTCTCAATTTCTATTAGATGAAGCCATAAATAAGTCTTTTTTTTTCTTTAATTTAAATCTTGGTGTTGGATGTAAATGAATGTTTAATTTTCAGTTATTATTGTTGCCATGAAAATTGTTGAAGTCTGTTCATTTTAATCAGTATGTATGTGATTCTCTCTTGCTCTTTGATCTCTCTGTCTCCCTAACTTCCTACACTCTTCAACAATTAAGAAATCCTCTGTCAATATAAAACTTGTTTGCTTTGATTTATACTTCATTTCTGACAATAAAAGGCCATTAATTCCACCTTCCCTCTCCCAAAAGTTACTAACCCAACAGTTTCATATATACAAACATATATGTTTCAAAATCATATATGAATGGCTTGATGAAACTTAGTATTAACATACTACCTGGCTTTGTATGAAAATTTTGCTTTTTTGCTTATTCTATTTTTCAAATAGATTATTTTTTTTCCAGTCTGATTTTGTTTCTCATTTTCTTTGAAAGTTTTGAAACCACCTATAAAATCATTTTATTGACTGAAGTTTTTATTCTTGTCTCTTTGTTTACATTTTTAAAATTCTGTAAATTTTCAGGTATGTTGATCTTGAATTTTCATGATTGGACATGTTACTAAAGTTGATTTCTATTTCAAGATTTTCTTTTGAACAATTCAAAGAAAGTTGCAGAGTAAATAAAACTTCTCTTTATATGTTTTAGCTTCATTTAAAGTAATTAATAGATGATGATTGCATTTTTGAATGCTAATATGTGAACAATTTCTGGGAAGGCTCTCTTCTTAACATTAATATTTTTTTCCATAGGGACGGGAAATACGGATAACATGTAAATAGAAATAACTCGGAGGACATTTGCTACTGATTAAAGGTTTCAGCTTCATAACTGTATTGATTTTTCTTTTATCTTTCTAATACCGTCTGTGATCTTTTTATGTGTTCTATTCATATATATTTTATTTTCCTTGTTAGTTTGAAAATATCTTGTTTATTTTCTTTTCAATGTTATTTTGAAGTTTGAAAAAAAAAATTCATTTTTGATTAGTTGTCACTCTGCTTATGTTGGTCCAGCTGAATTTTACAAAATGGTTTTGTTGGGTTTTAACTCATTTCTGACATTAAACTAAACCTTACTGTCTCGACTAAAAATGCATTTTTTGTTAGCTGTCAGTACTTGTTTTTTTTTTGTTTTTTTTTTAATGTTATCAACCAGTTGTTTCTTTGAAAATAGAAATTCTTTCCCTGCTTTCTCATTCTCATGTTTGAAAAATTCAGAAATTTTAAGCCTTTTCATTTACTGTCAACAATTTTGATAGCTTATGGTTTGGAATATTAGTTGAAAATAGATATTATTGTATAAGTAAACTTGTTACTAAGTACTATTTCTCAAGTGTACTAACTGATATTAAAATTAACTGCAGGTAACATCTCTGCTGTTGTTTAATTCTATAAATTATTGAATACAAACTGAGATTTCACTTAACGGTAGCAAAGTTTAGTCCTTTCAAAACTTAATTTATTCATGTGAAGTAATGATGAAATTTGTTTATTGTAATGTATCTGCAACTCTGTTAATAATACTTCTCAAATATGTATCCTATGAATATGTATTTGTTTGCTGTGGCTGCTTTTTGTTCTGCTTAATAAAACTCTCAAGCCAGCATTTTTCTCTGTTATCCTTACACACAAATGTTATCTGTTTCAAAACCTTGTGTTAAGGTAAAAATCTATCAATGTAGATCATAATACAATGCATGTTTGATTGGAAACTTTTTGAATTTTTACTTCAACTTTAATTACAGTTTTCTAAATTTTAATTTTTGTTTTTAGTAAAATAGATCAAGAGTATTTTGAGTGAACAAATGGGAATGAAATGGAAGTGAATAGCTGGAACATAATGATCATTTGAGTTGGGGTCAGTTTCAGCTATCTGTTGTTTGTCAAGGAAAGATAATGTATTCTACTGTATCTAGATAGCATTGACTATAAGTCTGCTGTTAATGGCTTTTTATTTTTTAAGAAAATGATTTCTTATTTCAGTACTAATAAAAATTAGGTTGTGTTACAGCTTGTTGTTCTTGGGGGGTTGGTTTGAACAACTTTTCTGTGGATTACATTTGTGAGATTTTCTGTATGTTTGGGTGTGTTGCTGTCTAGCCTGAAGCTTCCATGTAATATCTCATCCCCCACTGGAACAGAACACACAAAACTAATAACATTTGTGACACTTTTGTTATAAAAGGCTCTTGCCGTTGAATTCAAATTTAACAAGGTTTTTTTCTTTTTCCTTTTTTATATGCTATTAGTTTAATTGTTATCTTCATTTATCCTCTTTTTAAATTTAAAACTTCTTTTATTTTGGGACAAAATAAAAAAAATGTATTTGAAATAAAACCTTGCTTTTGATTTGTATGTATGATTTGCTATATTCATTATAGAATTACTTCATTGGTACATATTGTTTTCATTTTCTGTCTGAAATGACTTTGGCTTGTGGGGAAAAACTTTCTCTTTTAGAGTGTACCCACTCGTTCTGTTCCAGTGTCAGTAGCCCTACATCTCCTCCATTTACTTCATCTTTTCATTGTAGAAAAGCCCTTTTAATGGCCACAAGCAATGGATAGAGGAACCTGGCCAGGTATATGTATGCGCAACTTTCGCATGTTCCCTTTTTTCCATTCCTTTAGTTTTCTATCAACAGCTATTTTATATATACAGAAATAACTTGAATTCTAAGCATTGTTATTATCAGGGTTAGTCTTGGAATAACAAATCTCATTGTGTGGTGGTCAACAGGAGTATCCATTCTAGTTTAGAGACTATTTAAATCTCAGAAATTAAACTTTGATTTGTGTATAAGATATTAAAGTCTCTAAAATAAATCTATATAAACACTGTATTTTTATTTTGACCATATGACTTCATTCAACAGAAATAATGAAAAATCTTTTTGTTCATTTTCAGTGCTTTTTATTTTCAAAATTGATTTCATAGCATAGGGAAGAAGTAACTAAATTTTTATAGATTTTTATCTTTTCTTTCCAAAGCAATTTTTGTACAATTTAAAATCTTGTCATTTTCTGATCTCCAAAAAAGTGAGTAGATTGAATGTTGAACCACCCTTTTAAAATATAAATGATCTGTCAAAGGAGTAATTTGGAATGTAAGACCAACATTGATAATAACAACGTACCTAAAATATGTCATAATGAATATATGCCTGTTGTAGAAGCATATATGTATCTATTCATATATACTTCTTTAAAATGTGCATGCGTTATTGTTGTATCTTTTAGCAATATAACTATAAAACTGTAACAAAATGTTTTTTTTTTTTGTATTTCATTTGTAGAAAGCAAATAATGTTGTTAGAGCATAATGTTTCTAGTAGTGGTATCTTTAATTCTTTTAGTTCCATCCAGTTGTTCCTATTTGTTTGTCAGCTGTTTGTTTATCTTATCACCAATGTCTTCCATAATCAATAAGTGATCAATAGCCTGCTACTGCTGCTCTTTCTACTCGTGGAAATTATTGTACATATTTTCATTGATCATCTGCTCCTCCATTGATTATTCATTTGTAGCTTATGCATTTTTCTGAAGAAAAAAAACCTTTCTGCTTTAATACTGAGAATTTGTCAATAGTTTGTAGCCTTTTCCAGTGACAAGTTATAAGAATTTTGTAAACCAGGCTCTATTTATATACTTTAAAAAAGTATACAGATGATGTTGTGAACTGTATCAGTAATGAGTGTATTTAAACTTACAATGTGCTATAATTGTAATAATTCAATTGCAAACTATGAGTAAATTTCCCTATATAATCATAATATAATCTGATGAAAAATTAAAATTGAATACAATTTCATAATTTGAATATCATTTAATGTTTTGGTTGGTATTTATTAAAATCAGTTGATTACTAAAGATTACATGAAACTGTTCTATATTGTTAGTTTTTATTACATTGTTTTTGCAGGATATGAAGAAAATTTGCAGAAATAAAATAATTCAGTTAATTTGATAAAGTTATTTGGTTTAAGTAACTTCTGTTTTTGAAGAATTAAAAAATATAGTTATTTTTATGGATGAATTAATAAAATATTTTAACTTAAAAAAAAATATATCACGTAATTCTCAATCATGGATATTTATTTGCTGTGTAGAAAGTTATTTAAAAAAATTAGACTCCATTCACACTAATGAGCCAGAACATTATGACCAGTGGTATATGGCAAGAATAATGGCTACTGCTGTGTTGCACATGTCTGTTAGAAATAAGCTGGTAAGTGGAACTGAGTACTTCATTTTAATGTGTTGAATGCTGCAGTTATAGGCAAAAAGAAAACTTTGAGTGGTTCTTTACCAATGAGCTCTTATGGAATTTATTAGATCAACAAGTTTACAGAACTTCTAACATGTAACTTGCAGTAGTTAAGACTTCCAATTTACATTCTGGTACTTAAATACCAGAGGAAACTTTTAGAGATCTTAGAGTCTATTTAATGAGCTATGAATTGTTTTAGGTATATGGAGAACCAACATCTTAATCAGGTGGTTGTAATGTTAGGGCTCATCACTGTATATGACAGCTATGTGCTGCATGTTTTTCCTCACCTCTAATTAATTTTCAATATTTTTATTGGTTGTTGCTTCAGTTTTTTCAGGCTTTGTTGTAGACTGAATTGTTAATCTTTTTGTATTGCTTAAAATTTTATTCTACCCCAATCAGGGTTAAATAACGTGGTCTATGATATACTTGAGAACAGAATAACCCAACCTAAAGATTGCAAATTGTATGAAATAAACATAAAAATTCAGTAGAAATACTTCAAATTTACTGTAATTTTACAATTATTATTAAAGAAGCAATTGAAGCATTCTTTTTTGATTTATCATATTGATAGTTATAACTTATGAATCTTTAGTAAGCATTTCTGGAGATATTATTCATGTACAGTTTTGAGATTAAAAAAAAAAAAAAAATTGATTCTTATTAAAACTTGAGTTTGTAACTTTTAGTCTTGCTCTTTTGATCATCTTGTGATACCTTGAAGGAATGTTTATTATTATCAAGCTTTTCTGCTTGAGCAAAATTGACTTATAAATGAAGCATATGACACTATTTTATGCCTCTCAAAGTTAGCTAAAACTTATTTCATACACAAGGAACTTACAATGCTATAGTTTTCTTTTGATGGATTATATTATTATTTCAACCCAATTAATTTGCGTTTTTATTCATGAAGAAAAGAAATGATTTTGAATTTCATTATAGAAACCATGATTGCACTTTATTTTTACTACCCCTTCAAAATGGATATCATGTTATCAATTATTCAGTTATTCTTTATTCTTTTCATTTTACTTGCAACATCCATTTATATGAAAATTATTTTAAACTAAAATATATCTTGCATTTGCAATGCAGCAATCTGAAGAGAACATATAAGATTTCCTAAATATTGTATTCATTTAATCCTTTGTTCAGGCTCTTCATATTGTTTATAGCTGCTGATTGTCACTCTAAGTAGCTGACTATTTATTTAATGTTGCAGATGAAATATATCGTAATTTTGTAAAAATTACTTTGTTTTTATCTCCTGTTTTTGATGCTATATAATTTATGCATATAAAGGCCAATGTCTGATACTTTGTAATCCTCAAAGCATGTTGCTTTGTATATTTTGTTTATATCTAGTAGGGTAGACCAGATATTCCTTTGATATTCTGTGTAGCTCCAAAAATGTCCACATAAAACAATTTATATATTACTCACTACAAAAAAACATTGAAAATGGTAACAAGGATCACAAACTTTTTATTAAATTAAAACATGTTGCAATGATTAAAATGTTTTCTTTGGTGTTTTAATTTTGATTTTAATTACAAGAAAACAGCATAATTTAGGTGTAAAAGATACTTTTGTATTCTTAAAACAGATTTTCTGCCATCCAAAATTAACTTTGATATCAGCTAAAAGAAAAATTTAAATTTTGTAATTTAAAAAAATCTTTCTAAAAGGATGTAGACATCATAGAAATATAAGATTAAAAAAGAATTAGTTGATTTATTGATTACTTAAATGGATTTCCCAGATTTTTTTTTACTTAATCTACAGTGAAAAATGTGTTTTTACAGCAAGTGTTGGCTATCGGTTAGTTCTGTCCAAAGGTCAAATGGGTATTTCTTTATCCATATGCAATGAAATCTTGATTACATTTATGAACATCTCATGGAATGGTTGAAGTATGGATGATCAAAAATAACAAAACTTGATATTTGTAATAACAAAATTATACTCCAACATTAAAATACTGCCATGATAGGCAACATTATAAACTTCTCTTTTATTATACTTTAGTTTTTAAGAAAGCAAATAAATAGTATTTCTTTAAATCAAGTTGGATTCTTAGCCTGCTTAGTGTTCTTAAAGTTTTCAGTATCCTCTGTCCATCTGCTTTGTGTTGATAGTTTTCTCCCTTTACTTTTTCTAATTCTTTCTGATTTTTTAAAATTTGAAACTCTCAAAGTTTCTCAGAGTGATCTTTTAAACTGTAAAATTTTACAGTGTCTTTTTATCATCTTCTTTTCTTTTTGTGATCAAACACGTCTTCCCAAATAGAAGTTCTCTTCTATGTTTTGTTGTTGCTGCTGCTTTTGTTGTTTTGTGCTAATATTGTCAACTCCACAAACTTTAAAATGTTTCATGTTTTATTGTGGTTCACTCATTTTAGGTGTTTGTTTCTCTGTGGTTTTTTTGTTTTCTGATGAAAAGGCATAAAATTATTTCTGATTGATTTTTCAGCCATCAATTGTGAATTCAGTATTTCTTGTTTTAATTGACATTTCTTTGCAATTTATTGCTGTGAATCTTTCATCCCAGTCTTTGTTCTTACTTGAACTATATAATGTTTATTTTTAAATGATCTAAAATAGTTTATCAGCTGTGCATCTCTCCCCTCCACACACTTTTGTATTGCAGTGTCTGTCTGCTCACTAATCCATGACTTTTGTGTTGTAACATTCTCTTGCCTATTTTAACCTTCTCTAATAATGCCATTATTAACATGGTTTGAAATTGTTTTTATCCCCACTGTTCTTTTATTCTTTCATAGTCTTCCAAGCAAGTTAAATATGGATCCAATACTGTTCTATCAATAATTTTTTTTATTCAATATAACTAAATAATCATTTCTTAATGCTTTTAGATAATTTAAATTTGGTTATCTTATTGGAAAAATGGGGTTTGGTAAAACAATTATTGCTAATAAAAAGTTAGCACTATGTAGACAATATGGTTTTTCTTTGCGTATTTGATATACGTATTTTATACACTTATAACATATAAATGATAATTATTTTATTTGATTGACTTGTGAAACTCTTCAATTTCATAGGCTTTTGTATCTAGGTTTGCTAATATTAATCTTGCCAGAATCTATAATACCTGTTAAACCTCCTGAGTATTATCTCTAATTCATTGAAGCTCAAAAGAATATGATAAACATAAACTTGATTTAAAAAAAACAAAAAAAAAAAAAAATTTCTCCATTCCTTTTATTGGAAAGATAATTGAAGAAATGGGTGTGGGTTATCACTGAAAACAAAAGTGAAAGAATGAAGTTAAAGGATATTTTTGAATCTTTTAAAAGTGTAAAACCTTTTCTCTTAAATTGATTTTTGGTTCATTTATTTTGTTTCCTCTTATGTTACAGAGCCTGATTTATTTAAGGAATATTTATGATTTACAAAGCTTAAAAAAATGCTGTAATTTGTTTGATAAAAATTTATGAAGAAGTAATAGGTAAATCAATTAAACAGCTAATGTAAGCAAAGTAACTGTTCAGTTGATATTACTGGCATTGAACTGAAACAGATTTAGACAACTTAACATGTCACTGTTTGGACAAAATGCTGAAATAAAGAAGTCTACAGAAACATTGATTTTGAAATACAAGTACCTATAATGAATATTCATGTTTGTTTTATATGAACCTATTAGTCTTGTGTTTAGTAGCTTCTTTTTCTAGGAAGATATCATCTACTGACCTGTGTAATGCTATTATATATCTGATTGTTCCAATAAAGCAAACCTGTAGATGCTTGTTAATGAACAAATTTATCTTGCGTTCTGGTCTTAATGACATTTTCTTTCAGTGCAACTGTTGAAATGTAGATTTCTTGTTTTAGTTTTTTGAATTAGTGACTACAATTTATATGATATTTTGAATTTAGTCTTTTACAAGCAAAATACCCTTGTTTAGAGAGCTTGAGAAATATTTGCCTAATTTTTTTAATATAAATGTATACTTCAAGCTTAATTATTAAAAGAAAATATGGTATTGGATTGTACTTTGTATCAAGTTTAATTGTTCAGCAAATATGAGAAAATGCTCATTTTTTAATTTTTTTGTTAAACCCTATAAGTTTCTGTAAAACAAAAAACAATATATAGACAATTTAATTAAAAAAAAAGCAATACAACCTCTGCTCTTCTCCCCCCCCACCCAATGATATATTTATGTCAAGTTGTGTTGAATATTATTTTAAAGACACAGATCACACTTTTTTATATTGATAAAGTATAAACAACATTTTTGTTAGTTAATGTATGATAAAATGTTTTGTAGAAGAATTTTTTGTGCTCCAATTTTTTTGAGTGGGAAAATTAGTGTTTAGAATTTTAGTAATTTAATTAGGAATCCACAAAAATAAAATATTTGTGATTTGTGTCTATTAAATCTCCTGTTATACTTCAGATTCCAGTTATTTGCTTTAATGTTAGACTGCACATTGCAACCAAACATTGTCTATCCATTGCATTCCAACATTGTTTGCAAATAAGAAAAATTACAATAATTAAAAGAAATGGTTAGAAAGACACAAAATTTTGGTCAAGTCTTTTACATTGGTGGAATATCACAAAATCTTCGGTTGCAGCATGGAACGTAATTGAATTTATGCTTGAATATATAAAAAAAATTGTTTTATGGTCTAGTTTCTATGCAATCATCTATTTAAAAAAAAAAAAATCAATGTATGTAAGGACAAAAATGAAAGCCAGTGACTAACTCAACAATAATCTATTCAAAGAAAAGACATAAAAAACTACTCTTGACAAGCTGTGTGTAACAACAAAGCAGAAAAGTAATATTATTTACTACTATAATTTCTATTCTCTCTATTGATCTGAAATGGTCTATTATAAATGTTAATTTGAGAATTTCTTCTAAGGTAATGGTTTTGCAAATGGCAAATATTACTTCCCAAAATTCATTTTTGGTTACAAATTACAAGCTATGTGAGATGGAGCATTGATGTATGAAAATTAATTTTCATTTCAATGTCAATATTCTTCTTAAGCTATGTATGAAAGTTGACTTTTAAGAATGTAGTGGAGCCAGAAGAGGTCATTTTAATGCCAGCATCCACCCTCCATGGATCAACGAACTCATCATTGATGATTCCTACTGAAAACATGACTCCTATCTCCTTGCTGACTTCTCAACTAGACTTAGATTCCTCTTTCAGGCACCACCCATTTCATCAACTGACTAGGCTATCCAATGTCAGCTAATACTCATCTGTGAATATCACTTTTTGGAAGTCCAGTTTCATGTACAATAAGCTTGATGGGGTGATTAGACTTTAAAGGAGGGTGAACAATTGGTTTGGTGCATATTCTTAAATACTTCAGTCTATAGCATTGTGATGTTTTAAGCACATTTTGAAACCCAATAGCTTGAATTAACTCTATATTCTTGAGTTGGTTTTTGTGCGTCTCAGTTTTCAATCTGGTTTCCATTCATCAAGTGAAAGTCAAAGATTTCTATATCTTCCTTCTGTCTGGTCATGCATGCTATGTAGCTGGGTTTATGACAAATTTCTTGATCATACAATAGTCTTTTGTAAGGAATTCAGTAGTTTCTAATGTTTTATAGTCATGAAGCATTTGAACAATTGTTAGCTTGGCATCATTTCTTAAATATATTTTATGGGCAATGTTATATAAAAATCAGAATGGTTGCTATGAAGCAATATTATCAAAATTACTACCATTTGTTTTCTTTTGTCTGTTGCTAAACTTTTAGTCAAATTGTTCAAATAGATACAATCAATAAAAAGATACTTGGAAAAAAAGTGACTTGTATAAGATGTTGGAATGCACTGTACTAAAGAAATGGCTACTAAGTTTGAAAAGTTCTCCATTATAATTGAAGATTCCTACAGAAATTGAGTTATTTTGATAATTTTTATCAGTGTAATAGATCCAATTACTGACTTCAAATTTGGATATGTTAAAGCTATAATTAAATGGATATATTCATTCTTTTATAAACAGATGAGTTCATGCTTTAGCTTAAAGATATATTTCAATTTTAGTGTTCACAGATTGGTTAAGGGAGTGTCCTCGTGGTGTAATGGTTAAAGCGATGGACTGCGGAATTGTAGTAAGCGAGTTCATGCTCCATTTGTGCTATTACGTTCACTTTTGGGCAAATACCCTTTGGAAAGGTATGAATCCCCCCTATCCTCCCAGCTATGGGTTAAATAGTACCACCACTGTTCTTCTAGAAGAAGGGCTTTGGCATTATTGTTTATTATCACAGTCTAACTTATATAATTGCCTAATTGTTCAAACTTTTTTGACATGTAGTCAGAAATTATAACTGCTGCTTTTCTCTTCATCATAAAACTATGCGTGTGTATGTGTCTCTCTCTCTGTGTTTGTTTATGTGTATATATATATATATATATATATATATATATATATATATTCGCCACAAAGTGATTTAGTGATAACCAACACTCTTATAATATAATGCGTGTGTGTTTGGGTTTTTGTTGTTTTTTTTTTTCTATTTAGCTATCTACCAATATTGGAATTGGCTGTCAATATTCCTTGAAAACTTTGGCGACACCTAAGTGCATGTTTTTTTTTTCTTTAATTAATTAATTAATTTTTTTTTTTTTTTTTATTTATTTTTTTTTTAGTGTATTTTTCAGAACTTTGGGTATTTTTTTTCTTTTTCTCTTCTTTTCTTCCTTTTTCTCTTCTTAAAAGGTTGAAGGGTGCTCACTGATAAACAATACAGCTTCATTGTTTATAATTATTTTGCTGACTGAGCAGATTTGAATCTTGCCATTTTTGTTATTGCAGTCTTGTTCTACACCACATATTTCTAATAGTCTTGTACAGAAAGTATCTTAGTAATAATTTTTTTCTCTTGTTTTTTGTGCAAAATTCATATTTTCTGTTAACCATTATTATAATAAAATTATTTACAAATGTTGAAGTTATTAATTCTTTGATCTATGTACACTGCTTTTTTTCTTGCATATAATTTAGTAAGGGGATGAAAAGTTGTGTATTTTAATTCTAATTGTTTTTCTTTCCTTCTTTTTGTTCTTACTATTAAAAATAGGAATTACAAAGACAAAAATCTGATTATGAGCGTCGGAAAAAGAATGCAGAACAGCTTCGAATGGAGCAAGAAGAACGTGAAGAAAGAGAGCGTGAAGAAACACGGCGAGCTGCTATCAAACTTCAAGAGCAGCGAGCTCAGATTGAGCGGCAACGTGAGCAAGAAGCAGCTCGACAGCGAGAACAGGAAGAGAAGGAGGAAATGGAGGAAGAGGCTGAACGCCAGAAGAGATTGGAGCAAGATCGTGAAATTGAAGAAGCTAAAAAACGAGAGGAGGCTGCCAAGTTGAAGCAGGAGGAGGAGGAAAAAAAGCAAGAGACCATCAAGAAAGAAAAAGAAGAAATAGTAACCAAGAGTAAAGCAGATAATAAGTATGTATTATTTTATTTTATTTTTTTTTTTTCTAATCATTTTCTTTTCAATGTCACATTCATTTTAGAAATGTTTATTTTTGAATACTTTAAAATATCAAACTGAAAGATGTCTATGAATTTATGTAATGTCTATTGAGAATATTTGACATTCTATGTACAGGTGAAATATTGTAAACTTTCTTTTCACAACTGTGTAAAATATCATTGGTTTGAAATTCTTAGTTGGTTTTGATTATTAGAATCATTAGTAATCATGTTGTGGATTCATTTTCACCATTCGATAAAAAGTGGATATTTTCTCTTGTATGTTGTCCACAAAATTTAAGGCATTAAAATAGGTAAAACATATTGTTCTGTTATATTTTAAGTTTTCATTTATAAAATCAAATAGTTTACAGAAAAAATTGTTCTAAATTGGTTTTGAAACAGGAAAGGTTATTGTTCAGTGTTTTGTGTTTTTAAAAACTTTTTATATAACAACTCTTACTTTAAGTTTTGAGAGCATAGATTAAAGTTAATTTTTTGTTTAACTTCTCTTTCTTTAAGGTTTTCTAAATTCTGTGTGTATAAAGTAATGTTACAAAGTGGTAGAATTTGATTTCTAATGCTGTTTACTTTAATGGTAAAAGACTGGATTGGCTAATAATCAACAAAAAGTGAAAATAAAGAAACAATAAAAAAATGATAAAATACTATTCTTGAAAGATAGGTATAAACACAGCAGTAGAATTTCATAAACGTTTAATAAAAATATTTTTGGTGTTTTTATTCTTTAATTTAAAAATGCTTTTTTTTTTATATAGACATACCACAAACATTGTTTAATTTGTTTGAAATATAAACTCCAATTTTGAATTAAAATGTATAACATTTATGAGAATAAAACTAGATTTTACTGATTATTTGCAAATATTATTTCTACTGTAATAAAAGTTCCACCATTAGATTAAACAATTTGATATTTTGCAAGGAAAAAAAGCATATGACTATCTCAAAGGAAGAAGAAAAATTCTTCTTGTCATTCTTCTGCATATTTATTTTCTGGCATAATTGTTTTCCTTCTGCAAGAACCAACAAAGAAACAACAAAGCTGAAGCGGACCCCGGCAGATAATTGCCTCAGGTATTGTGTCATCTGTCTGCTTTTTGCCTCATTTGAAACTCTTGAATTTTTTTAATAGCATCCACGAATCTTGCTCACCTCTGATTGGTTCTTGTACAAACTGCAGTTTTTTTTTTTTTTTTTTTTTAAATGGATTTTTTGTTTCACCTTCTAATCTGATTGTTCTCAATAACCACAGATGTGTTCCCAAGTAATGCTGTTATGTAGAGATGGGATTATATAATGTTCCTTTGTCAGTCCATTCTTCCCTTTAAATTGAGTATAATGATTTTAATAGATCTAATTTTGGAATGAAAACCTAAAACACTTATTTTCTTTAATGAAAAATATAGGTGGAAATTTGAACTAAACTCTCCTCCACTTTTAAAAAAATTTAATCTAAAATCTTGACATTTATATTTTGAAAGACTTTGAATTGAAGTCAGTAACTAAGAATTTAATAGATTTCTTTTGAGTTTCTCTGGGGAGTTAGTTTCTTATTGTACTTTATAATATGAAACTATATTTTCTCAAGAATCATTAGAAAAAAGGGAAAAAAAAAACCCTGACTTAACAGCATTTGCGTAGATTATGGGTACATCTGTCCCTCCCCCACTAAGACTGGTAGTGATTAACAAGTTCACTTCTGTTTCTGACTGATAAATTTTTTCCTGTGAAGCAACTGATGGACATAGCTAATGCAAGGTTTTTTGGGTTTTTTTTGCAAAAAAACAACTTCTATAGATTTAGCAGCGATACAATCATAGATTGTTTTCAGTACTAAATTATTCCCTTTTTTTTTTTTTTTTTTTTTTTTTTTTTTTTTTTAAATCAAGTTGTTTCCTCATTAGGAAATAACTCACTTTGCAGTTATTGAGTAAAAGTTAAAGAAAATAATTTCTTAATGCATTTGTCAGTTGTGAATAGCAATAAAATATTTAAACTTGGTCAAGCATTAGTTTTTATGTTGTATACCATGATGCTCTTGACCAAACTTAACACTCCAGAATGTAAAAAAAAATGCCTTCTCAATAATCTTATGTGTAATGAATTGTACCTTTTTATACCTAAAATCTTCTCTTTGCCAAAATTAAGATCATTTGGCACATTGCCCATTCCTATTGGTTGGCATTTAGACACAAAGACACTTATCTTTTTGATAAATAAGTTTCTTGAAAATCTGACTTTGACATTTTAAAACGTTAATTTATTTGGTATGATTGCTTTTTTTTATTTTTTTAATTGAAATATTTCTCTTTAAATATTTTGTTATCTTCACTTAACCAATTTTATAAATAAATCATTGCTCCACTTCATAGGTGGATTTATTATCATCTATTATAATTCTGTTATGGATAAGAACTCTCAGTTGAGAGTGAGTAGAGTGTATAAACCTCATCTTGATATTTTGCCTAATTTTATAGTTTTAATGTTTTATCCATTTTAAAACTAATATGATCTTTGTTCTCTGCTAAATTTTGCTTTCAGTATTTACATGAATTTTATTTTTTTTTTTTTCAAAAGCATGTTTGTGGTTTTGAGATTTATATTTTATTCACTGTTTTTTTTTATTGTTGATGATTAATCCTTTGCATTCAGCTTTAAGAAATGCAAATATCCTCTCCAATGATGCAGTTTGCATATCCACATCAACATTTCATTGTCCACAAATCTTTTGGCACCCTTTATATAGCTTCCTCCTCTTCAATTTATAAATAAACTTAGGTGAATAGAATTGTGCATTTTGTGAATATACTTTTAATGTATTCTTGAATATCTACTATTGAAGCACTGCCCTCAATTAAGTTGCTTCTCTTTAATTTTGATTGACTAAATTGTTTCTTGCACTCAAATAAGTTGTTTTCATTTGAATATTGTTTATTCAAATGAGTTATGAATAGATATCATGGTTAAATTTTCTTGAAAGAATCAATCAAGACATCTTTGTCTTCTAAAAGTTCCTTCTGGACTGTTTATCAAATTCTTAGCAATTACATATCTTTGTTTTTTTTTTTTTTTTTCTCCAAATTTATGAAGTCCTCAGATTATAATACCAAAAGTAAAATAAAAAAAAAAAAAATTAATTCTAACATCTTCATATTCTATCAGTATAAAGGTTTAAACAATGTTTGAAAAATATTTATTTCTTGATTTCAAGATACTGTGAATAATTTTGTAAGATGCAAATCTTTGTTTTGATATTCTAAAAACTATTTTACCTTTTAAAATCTTTTATTTTAGTGAAACCTATTTTATTATTACTAGATTAATTTAAATATCCCCTTTAAGATATTTTATTAGACTAAACTTGCAATAAAAATTGGCTACAAAGATGTATCTGATTGCAAAATATAAAAAAAAAAATATTCTGCTTGAAAATTTAAAACCATAAATTTTCAAATTTGTGTGTGTGTGTGTGTGTGTGTTGGGGAAACTTAATGAATTATCAAATTTATTTTAGTTATCCAATTTCAAAGTAAAATGGTGTATTACTAATTTGCTCTGAAGCATGGTGACTTTCAAAATTTGGATTGTACTTAACTGTTTCAGATCTTAGAACTTGCTGTCAACAACTCACTATCTAATTGGCTCTATTCTACCCAGTTTTCATTACCTTTTCTTTATATTTGTGTATGTGTGTGTTTTACAATTTTTTTTTCAATAGCACTATCGAATATATTTTTTCTTTGCTCATTAATATGCATGATAAAAAATGAATTGCTTAGGCAAACAGGCTGATATGGAAGTTTATAAACTTGGATAACATACAAAACAAAAAATGGTTTTAGTAATTTTTTCTTTAGAACATCTAATCTAATGTTTAGAGTATTAAAAACCATAAAAATAAGTTTTAAAATGCAGATTTACTCTACATAATTTTTTTTTATGTTGAAAAATAAAATTTAATCAATTATTTTATTTTTCTGATCCAATATAGAATATGACAGCTCTTATGCTATAAAATCAACAGTTTAATTTTTTAAAATTGTTAGTGTCATATCAGTTTTGTTCAAATCTATTAAAAAAATCTCATCATTTTTATTTCACCTGTTATACATTTCTCTTTGCAGATATTTATTCATTTATTTATTTGTGAAGCTGACTTATTGGGTTTATTTCAGGTCTCAAGATAGCATAATTACGAAATCTCTTGCTATTATTAAAGTATAAAAGAAAGGCTCTAATTTTTTTGTTTGGACTATCAACTCTAATGTTTAGCATTAGCAAGTTTTAAAATATTTTGAATACTTGAAAACATTTTAGGCTTATGAATGAAGTTATTAATTTGGCATGTTGGAATAGTCTATTCCTTCAGTGAGGATATTAGAAATTTTTATGTTTAAAGACATATTTATAATGCTGAATTATTCTTTAATTTTTCTTCATTATAATGAATTTTCCTTTTCCTGACCTATTTTTTTTTTTTTTTGGAGGGGGCACAATCATTTGAAGAATAGTAATTAGTTCTTGTATGATTTTAAGATTATCTTTTTCTCCTCTTGCTATTTTATCTTTATGGCCAACTTATTAATCAATTGTCTTATCTAATTCCTTTTTACAGTTATATGAAGTGCCCTCTGATGAAATTGGGTTGCTCTTTACTGTCTACCCTACAGTTATTTTATCTCTATTTTTTCCTCAAATGTCTTTCTCTTTACCATCGTCTGTTCTGCCCTCTTGATGAGATACTGCATGAATCTCCTCTGCCTACATTTTTTCCAGCTTTGTACATCTGCCTTTGACGGATTTCTATGAAAACTGTACTGAATATGACTACGAAAGCATGGACTCTTCCTCCAGCATGCTTTATAGGTACGATTACTAATACAGTTGGTACAGTTGTTTCCTTACACTTTGTAGTATAGCATCCTTGCTTCATTGCTATTATACTTTACAGCTGCATTCTATGCTTTTTTAGCCTAGCAAATTGTTTCAAACTGCCCACTTAAATATCTAGGAAATACTTCTTTTATTTTTGTTGATTGTTATTAGCAAAAAACAAAAATATATTTGATAATCACAATGCATTGCTTCTATCTAACATTTTACTAATTGGTTGATTTTTATCTTTGAGGTTAATCTTACATAAGTATGAACAAAAAAGCCCTTTTGTAGGTACTTAAAAAAGAAAACAAAAAAAACCCCAACTCATTTAAAAAAAAAAATGCACAAAAATCAGCTCCTAATAATTTTTTTATTAAAAAAAAAATGGTACTTAAGTAATACAAATTTTCTTTTTCAGTCTAAATTTTGGAGGCAACTTGTTTATTTGATGTGTCAGCTCCCTTTGTAATCAATTCAATTTTTTTTTTTTTAAATTAATTTTTGAAATATCAACAATTTTTACATTAAGAAAATTAGTGAAGTACATTTTTTTTTCTTTTTTTTTTTTTTTTAACTCCAGATTCAAAATGCTATAAAGATTATGATTTTTTTTATCTACAAATTTTTTGGAAGTGAGAGAGGAATATAAATTAAGTCATCCAATATATTGTTGAAGTAATGTAAACAAAACACAGAAACTAAGAATTAACAGGCCAGTTTAGGTTAAAATAGATGAAAAGTTATTTTTTAAGATAAATTTGAAATGATTTCATTCTAGCAAAAAGAAAAACTTACATTTTTAATTTGTTTTAGATGTTGGCTGTTAAAGTTTCTACCTGACACCGCTTAAAAATATCTCTTTTTGTTCATACCTAATGTTACATGATTTAAAAACATTTGTAGCAATAAGAAAATATTGTTTGTCCTAACTAATGAGTGTTAGGGATATAAGTGGACATCCCCAGAATCCTGACTAATTCCCTCCAAATAGTCTTAAAAGTTGTTTTGCTATCATGAACTAGGCTGTAGAGTTGGTGCCAAAACAAAAAAAAGTATGAAATAATCATAGTAATGCATGCGTGCGTGCGTATACACACACACACACACACACACACAGTCATTTTTATTTTTATTTTTAACACTGTTGGAATTTGAACTGAAATGAAGAATAACCTCTTATCAACAATTTACAAACTCAAAATTTTATATTTTGATTCTGTCAGTGCATTCCAATTATTCTAGGAATTGGATAATTTACATAGTGAAAACTGTTCTGATTTTACAATTGAATAAATAAATTTTGATAAAATGAATGTCTTGTAAACTTGCAAATAGATTGATATAATCATTCAGTTATAAATGATGGTATTTAAATTTAAAATGTTGTTATATTCTGGCCAGACTAGAAGTAAAAGAAATATCATGAACCTACAGTCGTAAAACTGTTTTTGTGCATTACAATTTAGAAACAGTCAACTTATTCAGAACATCTATTTTTTATATTCTCTGTGAAATGCACAAAAAATAGTTCAGTATATAAATTTTGGGGATTATGAGCCAGAATTTTTTTTTATGGAAATACATTTTGAAGGAAATCAGACTATTACAATTGCAGCTGTAGTTATCTGTATAAAGGAAAAAAAACTTTTTAGAAGTAAGCAGATTTTCTGAGAGCAGTTTTTAACTGACAGCCATTTCTATGTAATTTTAAAGTTTTACATCAGGAATTATAACAAATTATGCAAGTCTTTTTAAAGACTTGAAAACATTCTTTTAAATAATGCTTAAAATGTTATGAATTTCCTTGGTGATGTTATGAAAAAAATCAGTGATTCACTCTTGATGAAATAACTAATTGTTAAGATATTAACTACTAAATAAATTGAACATAAATTTATGAAAAAAGAAAAAGAATCTAAAAAAACAAAGCAAAATACTGAAATCTTTTTGGATCTGAAAAATTTCAGAGATTGATGATAGATACAAAAATAAAACCAAAAGTAGAAACTAAAAAATTTAAATCTTAAATGTATTCTTCCTCTTAACTATGAATTCTATTTTTAGTTTGATAATTTAAGAAGTTACATGTACTTCATTTACTTTTCCTTTTCTTCCTTTCTATTGTAAATTTATCTTTAACATAATTACTTCTATAATCAACTGTTGTCTCATTTTGATCATTTCTTCATACTTGATTAAAGATGGTTACCAGTGCATTGCTGATTATTAGCACTTATATTAGTTTCTTTCCACCATTATGCATGCCCCCTCCCCCCCCCAATTTTACTTACATTCTTCCTCCTCTTTCTCACAACCTACAACTGTTATCTATATCAAGTTGTTGGCCATTATATACTTACCTACTTTTTTTCAGTATTTTTATCAGCATGCCAAATTTGTGTACCAGTGTTAAAACTATAATATGGTTTTTTTCTTTTTGAGATTTCCCCAGTGTGTTTGTTGTAGTTTTTATCATTGTAGTACTAGTATTAACTATGTTCCTCATGGCTCATTTTCCTGGTATGTTTTAATTTTTTGATTTAGAAAATATCTTTTTTATATCAATTAGTATTTTTTACATTCTATCTTATTTAAAATCAAATTTTTGTTGCAATATAATTTGATATAACTATTTCATATAAATTTACTTCGATTTGTAAAAAAATCCTATAATTTTGTGCCCGATTTAAAAAAAAAAAATGTATTTTATTTGTAATATTTTTCATTAAAAATAATTTTTGAAATACCTGAACTATTAAATATTACATTTTTTGTTGATGTTGAATGGTCTTCATTTCTGTAATACTTAATTTTATTGCTATTAAAATTATATCAAATTTTTTAGGAAAATGTTTTTGGTATATTAGTTTTTCATAGCATCTGAATAACCTCTATAGACAGGAAATTTATAGTTAAGTTCTTGCATAAATGCTCTTAAAGTATAATATATAAGCATATATTCAGATAGTCATTTTGAACTGATCCTATTAATTGGTCATCTGTGATTTAGTATAAGCACATTAGTATCATTTGCAAAACCTATTTTGCAAGCCTTTGAATGTTTTTTTTTTAATTACACATTTGATTTCTGTTGCATGTTTTGTAGGAAGACTTGTATGTTTGTGGTTTTTAATAATTAAACCTATTAAAATTGGGTTTGTTGAATTCCTAGTTTAGATCTTATAAATATACTTGTTATGTGCAACAAAAATGTTCATAAATGAAGAAATATATCAATTATGTAATTGTATATCTTTTATGACCCCTATGAGAAGAGTAACTTCAGCTACTGCAGTTGTTACATTAGCTTCTTTTCCTTTCTTTTTAGCGTTTTACATTGAAAGCTGATTAGCTTTCTTTAACTTTTTTTCTTTTTAAAATGTTTTCATATAAAAAATATGTAAAAATAACATTTTATTACAATTCATAAAAATGTGCTTATCAAATTTTTAGAAAGGTACCATTTGTATGGCACTTTAAGATAATTAAATTAGCCAGTTTCCATTTTTTTTTTTTTTAAACAACTTATATTTTTCAATGAATATTGTCAATCAGTATTATTAACTAGTATTTTTCTTCATCTTCTTAATTTGGGTTCACCAGGAGCAAATCCTTTATTATTGTTTCTAATATGTGTTCCTTGCAGTCATAAGAATAATCTAAGTTGTGATTAAGAAGCAACCAAAATTAAGAAAAATACTAGTTGAAATTATTTCTAATAAAAAAATTTCCCAAAATTAAATTTCAATTCTAAGAGTTTGATTGTTGTAATTTTTTATTAATTGATAGAATAATATAAATTGCTTCTAAGTATATGACAACTTTATATCATTTCATTTGTGAAAATTGAAATATGGTTTGTAATGACTGCTTCTAAATTTGTAAAGCAAAACATTCACTCCTAAAGCTCATGCTGTGTATTTAAAGCTTTTCCTCCAAGAAATGCTTGATCATCTGGAATGTCTCTCTTGGCGTCCTTTTAACATTCTGAAGCATAGCTATGCTGCTAATTTGACATTTTTGAACCAATATAAGTTGGTGTTTCACTTTGCCTTCTCTCATCTGCTTTCAAAAATTTATGTATTTTTTATTCCAACTTGCTGGCTTACAATTTGAAAAAGAGTTATTTTGATAAATATTAACTTATGCAAATTAGATTTAATGCTTTTATCTTATCTTTCTCTTGTACATTGATACTTTAATTCCCTTGTTACTGAAATAGCTTTCAAAGTTTCAAGAAAAATTAGAAGTTAATCTTGATCTGTCTTTAATGAATGATAGTAAGTTAAATAAATTGTATCAAGTTTATTTCATTTTTTCTAAGTAAAATAAGAGAAGTGGAAATAAATTATAAATTTTTAAAAAGTTACTTTTTTTTACTTTCACAATGAATAAACTATTTATAAGGCTTTCAATATTGCTAGAAAATCTGGATCAAAGATGTTGTTTTCCATTTAGAATGGTATTAGATGCCTCAAATTACATCTGTGAATGTTTTTATCAGTCACTATATTTCTCTTTTTTATTATTTTAGTAAATCTGGTTTTTTTCATTTAATTATTTTTTTTGTTGTCCATTTTTCTTGCATCTTCACATGGTACAGAAATAATTTGGAATAAATTTTATTTTTTAACTTGTTGATTAAGGATTTTTTTTATTTTTTTATTTTATTTTTTTATAGATTAAATATCTTTGATGATGTTGCATTTATCTGCTCTGACTCTTTAAAAACATTTTTTAATGATTTAAAAATATTGTTAAAATTATGGGTGATAAAATCTTTTGAAAGGTTCTAATGAGCAACAGTGTCAAATAAAGAAAATTATTTGTGAAAAGCCTGATTATGAATGGAAAAAAAAACTTCTGGTAATTTTTAGTATTGATCATTGACTTGGAGGTTATATGAAAGTAAGTATGGTTACAGTTTTCAATATTTCCTTTTGTTTTATATAATAATTAAAAATCATCTGTATTTAAATAATGAAAACTCTCTCTTTATTAGGAGATATGCTTTAGGACCACGTGGTATCAAGGATGACAAAAAACTTGGAACGACAAGTACATATCGTCGTCCAGATGCTGTGAAGATGAGGAAGCCAGCATCAGAATCAACAGTTTCTTCAACTTCCAATCACGTGCAAAAGAAGTAGGTTGAAATTCATTGATATTTTGGTGTATCAAAATTTAATCTGAAAATTTTAAAACTATTTTACTTTGATCTTGATTTTTGCAATTTTGCTTCTTAGCAATATTTATGAGGATCATTAAATAAGTTTCCAGACTTTTTTTCATATGGGCACTTTTATTGATAGTACACACATGAAACTCTAGTCCCCTTCAAAGTAATCTCCTCCGGCTGCAATGCCCTTGTTGCACCATTCCAACAACTTCCGGCAGGCCCCATGGAAGTCCTCTTGTGTGAGCGTGTCAATGACCTTTGTCACAGCCTCTTTATCTCCTCAATTGTCTCATAAAGACAACCTCTGAGCTTAGGGAATAAGCAAAAGTCACAGGGAGCAAGGTCTGGACTATAGGAAGGGTGAGTAACTGTCTTGATGCCCATCTTGGTCAAATAGTCTGTGACAAGGATGGAGTTGTCGACTGGTGCATTGTTCTGGTGGAAATACCACTGACCCGATTTGAAGAGTGCTGACCTCTTCTGATGGAATCTCTTCCTGAAGTCCCTTAAAACCTCAACATAGTAACCCTAACTCTAATCGTTTGGCCAAAGAACTCTGGTGTATTGACTTCCTTACTCCTCCCACACCTCTCATCATCCCTCACAGACTCCGTGCCTTCCTTGAATCTCTTATGCCACTCAAAAACTGATGCTCGATTCATGCAAGATGCTCCAAAAGCAGTCTGAAACATTCTGTGGCATTTTTTCCAAGTTTAAAACAGAATTTTATTGCATATTGTTCTTCTAAAGTTTCTTCATGTCCAGATTGCATTTTTGAAATTCACCAGCTGTGACAGTCAGGCTTTAGTAGGGTGTATTCCAATTGCTGCTGTAGCTGTTCATTTGAATCTGAAATCATAAAAATTGGTCAGTCATCTCATAAGATGTATAGCAATAATATACTGAATTTTCAAGAGTCTACGACAATTTTAAATGCCCGTACAAAAAAGTCTGGAAACTTATTGAATGCAGCACGTATGCCTATATCAAGTTTCATTCGATGAAGAAATTTTCTCAATCTAAAAAGATACTTAATGAATTTCAAGGGCTAACTTATATTCTTTTTTCCTTAAATTTCTTGCTTTGTGAATATTCTGTTAGAGCCAATTTTTCATTTTTTTTATTCTAGTCTTTTCTCTTTTATCTTCCCATATATGTTGAAAAAGAGGTGAACATTTTACTTTGTTTCATAAAACAGCTCTACACTTAGCAAGATCTTGATAGGTTTATACTAAATTTTAGAGTTGTCAGTTCTTAACTGAATGGCAAAATAACAATTGTCACATTAGCCCAGGCAGATAGTCCTTAAAATATCTACCAATATATGAAATACATTGCTCTAAAAATGATAATCATCAGCAGTATATTTTAAATTAAAGATATAATTAAACACCAA